>JASDQU010374294.1:43948-61071 GCA_032191745.1 Picea mariana | reverse complement strand
AACCCCCTATCAAGATAGTGCTACAAAACTCTCATGTTACACTAGGCTCTGAGTCAATGATGATATAGAAAACTATTTATGTTGGATTCCTTCTGTGATGTTGATTAGGGGGATAGTCCTTCTCCTAGGAGGATGAAAACCTATCATAGGGTCATGCCTAACATTCTATCTATCCTGTGTAGACCCAATATCCTCCCCATGGAATTCACCAATGTCAAAGTATTTCACATGATGACCCGAATTAAACTCTGCCCATATTTTCCTTAGAAAATATAGAGGCACTGTTGGCACAGGGGCAGACCCAGGGTTCAATGCTACAACAACACACCAACAAAGCCCTATCTACTGGCCATTTCGACAACATCTTTGAAGAAGATGAAGCCTCACCCGAGGTAGACGCAGGGGTGATTGCAAGACTCAGGTGTTTGCAACCTTAGCTGGGACACAGATCTGTGATTGTACTACTTAGTAAAGAACTTAGTACCGTGAGTTCCTCAATATGAAATCAATACCCACTTTGCTGATAAAACAGAGCTTCGCAGCATTCACACTAATCTAATGTACTTAAGCACTTAACATAGGTAAATATATCAGATCAAATAGATCAAGCACTAAGTATGGATATATAAATCAGATCTAACATTCTCACATATAATAAGCACAAAGAATAAGTAGATCTATCTAAATACATCAAAGCACTTAGCAAATAACACATGAACACATCAAGATAGAGCACAAAGTAGCATAACACAATATTTACGTGATTCACCCCCTACCCTGGGGCTATGTCCACCAAATATTATTCTTTATTGTTTTTGGTCAATTAATTACAAGCACAGAGCCTCAAAACCCTTACTTCTCACAGGATAGAAGATCTACGCAGCTCGCTAGATCCTTCTTCCTTGTGTTACAACACTCAGCCTTCCACAATCTGCTACAAGGACCTGCACTTAGCTCTGCAAGTCTCTTACAACCATGCACTAAGAACTTACAGACTCTACTTGCACTTAACATACACTTACATCACATAGATGCACCACTTCCCCCTCTTCTATCTAGCCTAAGCATCTATTTATATATACAAAATAGGCCTAAACATGGGTAAACCCATGGGTCGATGTCCCATTCCCATTACATATTCCCACATCCCAAAAAGGACCCAAAATGAGGACAAGATCCCGTGATCTCCACTTCATCTTAAGATCCTCCTTCGACAGGCTGTCAAAGTCCCAAAATAGCTCAACATGACCAAGAATCTCCCAAAACTTGGTCAAGGGCCAATAGGCCCCCAACACTCACCTGTGACTCATCCTGAGTCACTCTGGTCTAGTCATTTCTAATTCGAATGCCTCGAGTTTGGCTTGAGTTTCTTCGACATGTTTCTTTTCTATGGCCTCTTGCTCAGTGAACTCCTGGTTCATTGCATCATTCACTTGCCTTTCTAGGCGTTGTTCTGCTATAGTGACAAACTGTTCTAGCTCTACTCCTCGGCTTTCAACCTTTTTGAACAATTGGAATGCCTTATTTTGCATAGGTTGGAGTCATTGAGTTACTTACATAAATTTTCTCTCGATTGTATGGATCTGATTCTGGGTGGTGCGTTTCTCTTGAGATCTCTTCATTTTGTCTATAGCTGACAGGGCGTTCATCTGTGCCTATAGTGTGTCTATGTGATGCTTCATTTCCTAGAGCTACAACTCTAGTGCCTGTAACTCTGGTTTCTCAATGAGCTTCTGATATGTTTGGGCACTGTGATTACTTAACTTCTTGCACTCCTCAGAAAGATCCTTCAATCGCTCAATTGCTCTATGGGAGGTTTCTTCCCTTTGATCTCTTACATCCTACGGGGTGTCAGGCATTGCGCGTACCTCAAAATTTTCTATGCATTGATGTAGTTGTTGAATCACTTCTCCAAGTTGTGCCACCTACTATGGAACTCTCTCTTTGGCCTTTACTTCAACGACTGTCACAGAGAAAATTGCTTTGTTGACCCTTTCCTTTACTTCAACTTTCTCCTCGAGCAACTATTCCTTGCTTTGCTATAGTTGTTCTCTTTCTTCATCCCACTTCACTTGGAGAGCAAGATTTTCCCATTCTGTAGTACTATGTTTCTCTAAAAGGTCTCCTTGTACTTGTGCTAAAGCCTGGGTGTCTTTTGTTGTTTCTTCCTATTCTCGTCGAAGGCGAGCTTTGACTGTATCAACAATTCGGTGGAGTTGAGCTAACTCATCTCCCAGTTCTGGTGTTTCCAATGGCAGAGGCACATTGGGAACTGTGCGGATGGACTGTAGTTCCTACTACACCCCTTGAAGTTCATCCTTAATTCAATTGTATATCTCCTCCTGCTGAGCCTCTTGCTTCTCTTCTATCTCCAGGGAAGCATCGTTCAGGGCTGCTACGATGAAATCAAAGTCATCTAAGGTGAGGGTAGTCTGCATTTTGGTCATAGATGATTTTGATTTCTTCTGGGAAGAAGTCTTTGGGGGGGAAACCTTCCTTTTCTTTGAGGGATCCTCCTCATCTCTAGGCGGTGTAACCTCACCTTTCTTCTGTTCAAATTTTGTGCTATCTATTTCTCTACCATATCCTCCTTGCTCAGGTGATATGGACGTAGTCTTTGTTGAAGTACAACTTACATATTGGTCTTCTTCATTTTCTTTGTCTTGCTGGGTCCAGGTGTATCATGCACTGCGTCTGGACTGTCAATGTCATACATCTCCACAAGATATACTAGAATGAGGAGGTTCGCCAATTAGTCTTTAGTAATCTCTTCTAAGTTCTTCTCTGTCAGCTTGTAGTAAGACTAAATTTGTTTCTTGTGCTCATCAACGTGCGCTATAATATAAATTAAATAGCGGTCCACGCTAAATTTCATTAAAGGTCGAAACCTGTGGAGAGTATTTGGCGTGATGCGAGGCTTAGATTGGATGGTTGTCTTCAGCTTGTTGTAATATGTATGGAATATGACATTTGACTACCATTGCTTGTTCATGTCACTAGAATACCACAGTGTATTGAACTTCACAGCCAGAGGTTCAAAGGGCTTGATGTTCGAGAAGGTCACACCTTCCGGCATCTCCCATGCGATGAAAGTGATCAGGATTAGAAGCCAACTGAATTGGAATTCATATCCCTGATCTTGCGCTTCTCTGCAATCCAGTTCCAATTAGTTCACAAGGTACTTCACCCAATTCATTTGTAGGTCCTCCATGCACTTTCCTACGAGGTCAACTACAAATCTAGTCACTTGGGTGGGTCGGTTCTTGTAGACTAACTTTCCTACGATCAACTGATAGGCTAGGTGCACTGCGCCGCTCTGGATGAAATCTACCTTGTAGCCTCGCATTCCCTTCTCAACATATCCATAAGTTTCCTTGATCCTTTGTGCGAGAGCGTGATCCATGGATTTTCTAGGGTAGAAATCATGTGGGTCAGGTCCTTGCATACTCAGCCCTGTGATCTGATTTATCAACGTCAGATCCACTGTGATATGACAGTTTATCTACAAGTATCCACCATGGTAACAGGACAAAAACAACTTGACGCATGCATTCACTTCTTGGTGACTTTCGAAGTGAGGAATATTCATAACATTGAGTAGTGTGGACTGTGCGAGGTTCATAGTCTATGACTAGGGAACTATCTTCGAATTCTTTCCCTTTGTTCTGGTCAGGTATTTGTGTGGTGCAAGCATGTTGTAGACCTTCCTATCGCTAAGGTTGAAGTCGCTAAACTTCAACGCTGCAATATTTTTTTGTTCTGCACAAACCGCACGTATCCCCTTCAGGAGGTATGTAGTGACCAAAGCGTACTCAAATTCTCTGGGCACATTGTCTCGATTGATTGTGTTTCTCAAAGGTGGTAGGTAGGTGGGTAAATTGCTCATAATTAACTTAGCATTCGCAAGATCGTCTATGTGCTTGGTTCACTTTTCATCGACTGCCTGGGATGGTCCCACTCAAGCAGTTGACGGAGAGGCTAGAAACCCTCTCGTGGATGATTCTTGTACACCTGTGGATAATCGTCTCTTCGACATGACTCTTTTAGTCATTAGGTCAATAAAAAATTCTTCAGCAACTTTCTCTGCAGCACTCAATTCTTTCGACATACACACTTGGAGTTAACAATCACGGGTTTGGGGAACAACTTAGACACAGTGCTGAGATAGAGAGAAAGAGTGCGATGATCACTATATAAACTCAGCTTAGTCTTCGGGATCAAATTCTCAATTGGAAAAAGTATTCTCGGTGCATGGCGCAATGACATAAATAGGGAACTTGACAACGGTTCATTTTGCAACGGGTATGAGCCTCCATTAACTCTTGTTTGGTATGTTATGGCGTGGTCCAACGGTATGATGATGAACCATCATTTCCTTTCTACCCATTTGAAGCATTGATCGAATGGTTATAATGTCCCCAATGGCTATATTGCTTTGTCATGGTGAAGTGCCATGTGTCATTGTTCTGATATCATGACGAAGCTCCAATTTTGCAATTTTCCGTCTATGAGGTTCCCTCAAGGACTTTCTGTAACTTTTCAATATTATCCCTCTTCTTACTGATCTTTCTAGCGTTCTTTCCAGTGAGCTTCGTATCAATATTCCTTTTTCCATTATGATTCTTATCTTCTTTGGTCATAGTTACTTCACGCTGTTGAGATTCTTCCCTAGTGTTCCTGGATAATACTTTGTCTTTGTCTAGAGTAGGTACTTCAGTCTTCTGTGGATCCTCTAGTGTTATCTTAGCTTCGACATCTTGGTTGCTAGTGTTACATGGCTTTGATCTGCTCTCCTTTTCTTCAATCAAGTGTGCGATCCTTCTGGTCATGAAATATTTTAACTCTTTTTTCTTTTGTTCCAAAACTTCCTCTTCTTCTTTTCATCTGGCTTGATCTCTATCAATCCAAGGTTTTCTTAGTAACATGGTAAATGGGGCGCAGTCTTCAACAAATTTAATAATCTCAAAGTCTTCTTCTTTCAAAGTTCCATTAGCATTCATAGGTATGTGAGTGATCTTTCCACATAGGTTTATCAGCTTTCATCCGAATAGTTATATTCCTCCTAATGAAGGGATCATAACAGGCTTCCCTATGGCTTCCCAAGTTATTTCTATCATGATGTTCACCTGTGTTTCTTCATCCAGAATATAGTCAATGTCGAAGTCTCATATTCTTACTTCAATGAATTCTTTTTCTTTGAATATCTCTAATAAGATGACATGTCGATGGTCATTCAGGGTTTCTTTCATCTGTAACAATACTTTCTCTGATTCTTTCTGGGGTTCTTCCTTTCCTGGATCTTCCTTAAAGTTTTCTTTATTCAGATTCATTTCTTCCATGTTAGCAATCATTTTAGGGAAATACAACACTTCATGGTCCATATCTTTACAACAAAGACAACCAGGTCTTTTCCCAGGGAATTCCTTAGCAATATGTCCCGACCTTCTACAACTATAACAGAGGGTTAATCCTCTCTTTCTTTTAAATGATCCCCATACTTTCTGGTATTGTGCACTAGGATCAAGGTAGCTAACCTGCAAAAAATTCTTTCTAGGATCCCGCGTCCCTTTGTTAGTCCAAACATTCTTTGTATGCATAGGTATAACATATCTTTCACTATTATTATAAGATCTAATCATATCAAGCCTTCTTTCATCTATTAATACCCTAGTTTTCAGGCTAGGATAGAACCTATCAATCATACCTAGATCCATACTTTAGAAACAAACATTTCCACTTATCTTACTTCTATAGAGCACAAATCTTCCAGATCTAAGACTTTTAACTATTCTTACCTTTTATTAGAGCACAGAGCTTGCAGATCTTATCATAAATTCTCACTTTTACCTTTCTTAGATCACAACAACTTTCAGACATCGCTTCTTTCCTTCAGATCCAATCTCTTTTCTTCATATCGAGCTTCTTTCTTTAGCACAAGGATTTATAAATCAAGTAGGATACTGTGCACTAGGGCATAGATATATGCACAGATCTTTCACAATATTAGGTCAAATATTTTCAAAAAGCTTCTTCTTTCTCAGTTCCCAGCAATCACATTTTCAAGTCTTGACAATGGAACCATTTGTTGGCACAGGGGAAGACCCGGGGTTCAACGCTACAACAACACACAAACAAAGCCCTAACTACAAGACCTTTCAGCAACACTTGCAAAGTAGATCAAGTATCACCCAAGGTAGAGGCAGGGGTTATTGCAAGAATTATGTGTTTGCAATCTTAGATGGGATACATATCTATGATTGTACTACTTAGTAAAGCACTTAGCACCATCAGTTCCTCAATATGCAATGAATACCCACTTCGCTGATAAAACAGAACATCGCAACATTCACACAAATCTAATGTACTTAAGTGCTTAACATAGGTAAATAGATCAGATCGAATAGATCAAGCACTAATCATGTCTATATAGATTAGATCTAACATTCTCACATTTAATACGCACAAATCATAAGTAGATCTATCTAAATACATCAAATCACTTAGAAAATAACATGTGAACACATCAAGACATAGCACAAGGCAGCATAACACAATATTTACGTGCTTCACCCCCTACCCTATGGCTACGTCCACCAACTCTTTTTCTTTATTGTCTTTGGTCAATTGGTTACAAGCACAGAGCCTCAAAACCCTTACTCTACATAGGACAAAAGAACTGCGCAACTTGCTATATCCTTCCTCCTTGCATTACAACACTTAGCCTTTCACAATCTACTACAAGGACCTACACTTAGCTCTGCAAGTCTCTTACAGTCGTGCACTAAGAACTTACAGACTCTACTTGCACTTAGTGTACATTTACATCACATAGATGCACCACTTCCCCTCTTCTGTCTAGCATAAGCATCTATTTATATATACAAAATAGGCCTAAACATGGGTAAACCCATGGGCCGATGTCCCATTCCCATTACATATTCCCACATCCCAAAAAGGACCCAAAAGGGGCCGATATCTAGTGATCTCTGCTTCGTCTTGCGCTCCTCCTTCGAAAGGCTATCGAAGTCCCAAAATAGGTCAACATGACCATGAATCTCCCAAAACTTGGTCAAGGGCCAACAAGCACCTCCCTATTATTGCAGGGAGCTTTGTTGAACACCATGAACAATTTATACATCCAATTATCCTTAAATTATTGGTGGATGCACCTCGTACAAATACATCTCTTGTTGACTGGTGGTTGTATTCCATTTCGGGTCTTAATGAATAGTGACATCAATTCTTTTTTTGTAATGTTCAAGTCTCTAACTTGGTTTTTGTCAATGTAAGTCCTGTTGTTGCACCTCTTTCGTCACCTTGGTGAGAAAATAAGAGTTGCTTGCAAGCTTAGTTGGGTCTGCTGAGCAGGACAACTATAGAGAAAAGAGTTAGGGAAAGAAAATAAAAACTATAATTAAGAATTAAACTAATAGATGCAATAAAAACTAAAATCATGAGCATAGGGACATAAAACCAAAAAGAACCAAAAGACCCATGTCGTCAATGTTTGAGGCTGATCTATTGATGAAAACAAAACACCAAGAAGAAAGGGGACTATGATTCCCTTCTTTCTCCAAGGGAAGGCTCTTGGACCCTCACTAGCTAGCTCTTCTTACAACAAAGAAAATGAAAATGGTGATGAAAGAACACTTTACAAATCCACTCAATGGTGAGGTGGATTGTCCAATGTAACGGTGCCAATATGCTTGTATCAAGGATGGAGTCCTCAAAACAATAGAGGCAGCATAACATTACTTTGAATTCCTTGAGAAAATGAGGTGCATTCATGTCTTTTTATAGCATTGCTTTGGGTTATTGTTTAACTGCTTTGTAGTGTGAAAAGAGGCCATTTAGGGCATTATTAGGTCTTTAACCAGCCCACTAGTCGGATCCAACCCAGATTTGAGGGTCAAATTGGCTTGGGAGTTGAACCATAAGTGGTTGGGAGGCCGACCACTTCCATAAATGCGCTGTTTAGAAGGTGCACGGCTTTTTGCGCTAACAGTTGTGCATCGTGCACCTATGCGCGATTTCTACGTTCCTGGTCCACGCATGTGTGCGTGCACCCAATGTATGCAAAGCGCTCTTCAAATTTTTACTACTTTGTATAGTTTTTTGACCTTTTTGAATGCTGTGGTATTAATTTAGGTTCATGAATGACTTCATCACTATTTGAATATGCTAAGTTCTTGTAACCATGTGCAGACAAAATTTCAGTGATAACAGATGCCCCCTGATGGATGAGGTTAGGAGCATACGTATAGCTGAAATCCATCAATGTTTCTTCTACTGAGAATGTTGTTGTAAGAGAGAGTAATAGTGTGATTTTCTAGAGCGATCCTTTGGAGGGAAAAAGGAACCGGTAGGACCCGACCTTCCATGAGGTGTGTAAAATATAAAACTGTGTACGAATGAGGTGGGCATGCCCCATGCTTGTGTCATGTAACTCTGAAAAAGATGACTGAAGCGTTGGTGTAGACAGCTGCAGTGCCCTCGGGGGTGGTTGTGATAAAGGAAAAAGACAATTCTACAAATGAACATACTCTGAATAGTAGGCAGTGATCGCGGTAATAAGTAGCAGCGATTATGTGGGCATTGATAGCCCAACCAAGTTCAGAGGTCTTTGGAAAATGAGAGAAATAACTGCAAATAGTCGCAAAGTAAGACCCACCGTAACATGAGAAAGTGTTGGTGTCGAATGTTATGGGGGTCAATGACAGCAGGGAGCAATGGTGTTTCACCCTGTGCCGTCCGAGATCTCTCATTGAGTGGAGAATGAGAATCAAGATACTGTTGCCCTTCTGAAAAATTTGTGCTGATGTCGACAAAAGGGGAACGCAACTCCTAGAAGCAAAGGGCTTCATGAAATCTACTGAGGTGAGGAAGTGGCAGAGGTACATGGATGAAGTTAATATGTGGGAAGACTCAAGACTTCCCTTGGTTGGAGGATGTATGAGATAAAAAGTGGCTGCAACCATGCAACGAGGTCGAGTGTTAGGGGGATGACAAGACCGATGATAAGTTGTGCCAAAGGCGGGACAAGGTGAACAAATTCAGAGGGTAGAGGTAAGTGACCTGTGGGGTACTCTGAAGATATGGATGACGTCGGGCAAAGGAAGATGATAAGTAGTGCTCCAACCAAGGGTGACATGGGTTGCGGCTGGCCAAAAAGAGGGAAGCAGGTCGCCAAAGGTCATGACAAAAAAGGGTAATGTAATGAATAAAAAATAAAGGCGTTTGTACAGTAAATAACGAATAATTGGGGAGAAATGTACAAATACAGAAACGAGTGCCCTAGTGGGATATGGGTGGCCCATGTAGGGCAGAATTTGCTTGGAAAACTAATGAAGGGTGGGGGCCCCATTGGTGAGTTTCTGTATGAGGTAGGTGAAATGAAGGTAGGTTCGTAGATGGGCAAACTGATTGTGGATGAAATGGAGGGTTTATGATACTATGAAGGTGCAGGTAAAAAATAGAACTGAGAAGAGATAATCTGGGAGTCCGTGTGGGAAAGCTAGCAAAATGAGGAGAAGGAGTATGTGGTTGATTTGTGACATGATGAAAGACTATCGAGACTCCCATCCCTAAAGGGTAATGAAAAAAAACATGAGTGTCAAAAAGTATCAACAGGTGCTATGAATGGGACAACTCATGTGGGTAAGAATGCTACTGGGTGACAGTACCGAAGATACAAATGGAGGCGTGGGTACTGCAGAGACAGGAATGGGGATCCTAGAGGCAAATATCAGAGGGTGTGACTGGAAATGAAAGTGCAATACAGTGGGAAAGACTACATGCCAGTGCTGAGTATATACTTGAAGGGGTTGTGCCGATGTATGATGATCAAGTACCTACACACATGAAAACCAAATACCCAAAGTGAACAATATCTGAGGAGAATCGAAGATATGAGAATGTATTTGATAAGCGTGAATATGTGCATGTGTACCTGACCAGGGTAGGAAAAAAGGGTGCCCCGGGGGCTCAGGATGAAAAGAGGCCCAGGGAATGTTGTGATGTAGATGATGGGATGTTGATCCCGTGGCTGAAGACGAATTGAAAAATGGACACCGTGGGCTCCCGGAATGGTGAGTGGAAGTTTGGAAAAAGGCCTATATATAGCTGTAGGGCCCACATTGCCACCTCATTTGTACGTGCTGCAATAGTGACTGGACGAGTAGTTTTCAGAGGAGATTTGGAGATTCGGGGAGGACACGACATCTGATTGGTGATTAGCGAGCATCAGGTTAGTGGTCTGATCATCCTACATAGAAATAGGATTTCATTTTTTGGGCAGGGGTTGTACGGGGGTCCATATAGAGACATTTAGGGGTTATGGGCCCCACATGCACGGGAGACTTGGTAATAGGCGCGCACATGTGCACGCCTGTGGGATGATTCGGACATGGTGCTACCTCCAGGGGAGGTTTTTGATCATCGAGGTATGTTTGGTGTTTATGTGTAGGTTTATGGTGCTACCTCCAGGGTAGGTTTTTTGATCATCGAGGTATGTACGAATGCGGTACACATTGTTGAGTTGGAGAATGACTAGTTGAGAGTCGAGGAAGACGCTAAGGTGACGAATATGCTGATGTTGGGCATCGGCCAGGTTGCCAATGACAACAGTGTATTCGGCTTTGTTGTTGGTTGCTGACCCCAAGCATATGCCGCTAGAATGGAGCATTTCATTTGAGGGGGTGTAGAGAGCCCAAGCAGCTGAAGCGAGATTTTGTGTCCATCGGCTGGAACCGTCGACGTAACTGATGTGGGAGGATAGTGGAGGAAGCATCTGTCAATAGCACAAAGGATAGTTTAGACGTGAGGGAAGGAGAAAAAGATTAAAAAAAACTCTAGAAAAGAAATAACCTAAAGTAGAATGACTACGTTTAAGCGTAAAATTTCTTTAAGTATAACCCATTGATGGGTTCTTTGAGAGAGAGGCCTTCGGGGGAGGCCAAGATGTATGCGCCTTTGGTGAGGCAATGTTGGATAATGTATGGGCCATGCCAGAGTGATTCAAATTTGCTGTGGCCAAAGGTATCATGAGCAATATCGTAAGCTAGGAAGAGGTCGCCTTCATGGAATGATCGAAGGTTGACATGGCGATCAAAGGTAGACTTGGATCATTTTTTAGCTGCCTCGTTGCTCTGTAAGGAAGATCGACAATCTTCATCCAGAGACTCCAAGTTCAGCAAGCCCTGCTCCATGGGAGCAGTGTCAGGTAATAGCTCAATCGCGGTGCGTAAGGTGGGAATTTCTCACTCGATGGGAAGAGTTGCCTTGACCCCATGGACTAAATGAAATGGTGTGAAACTAGTAGCAGTCTTCACAGCCATTTGGTAAGCCCATAGCACAGAAAACAACATATGATGCCAATTGGTTTTATGTTTATTAACCGTGTGCTATAACATGGTCTTAAGGACTTTGTTAACTGCCTCGACCTGTCCATTAGACTGAGGGTAATATGGTGAGGAAAAATCGTGAGAGAAGCCTAACCAAGATGAGAGTTCGACGAAGATCTCATTCTTGAAGTGTTTCCCATGTTCGGAAATGAGCTGGAGTGGTACTCCAAAATGGGATATGATGTGGTTAAAGAAAAAATGCGCTGCAGTGTCAGCGGTGTTGTTGACAGTGGGCATAGCTTCTACCCATTTGGTGAAGTAATCAACGACGACAATGATGTATTTGTGGCCATTGCTGGAGGGGGGATTACAAGTCATAAAGTTGATGCCCCATTTGCAAAAAGGGCCGACAATAATGACACAGTGGAGAAGAGCGGGGGGAGCCCAAGATTTGTTGGCGTAAAGCTAACATTGCTCACATATTTTCACGGCATGAATGCAGTCATGAAATAGTGTAGGCCAAAAGTAACCAGCTTGGATAATATTTTGAGTAGTGGATATACCCAAAATATGGCCCCCACATGCACTGCTGTGGTAGTCATTTAAGACTCTATTGGCCTCGTCAATATTCAAGCATCAACGAAAAACACTGTCAATGACCCGCTGGTATAGGACATCTTCGATGAGGAGGTAGCGGGGGGCCTGATGGTGAATATGATGACGATCATCTCATGAAAGGTGGTTACCAAACTTTTGAGTTCGGAGGTAGACGAGGAGGTCGTCGTACCAAGGATCATCCAAAGTGATGTAAAAGAGATGTTCGTCGGGAAAGTCGGTGTTGATGGGGGCACTGGTAGTGTCAGAGGGGAGGGTCGTGACAAGTTTAGCGAGAACGAGGGCCTTCTTACTCTTAGGTGTTGAGAAATCGAGGTCGTACTCCTAAAGGATAATGGTCCATCTAGCAAATTTTCCTTTAACTTGTCGACGGCTGAGAAAGTACTGCATAGGGTTGGAATCTGCGATGACCTTTGTGGTGTGAAGCAGAATGTAATGACGCAGTTTTTGGACTACGAGGACAAATGCAAGAGAAAGTTTCTCTTCGTGTTTATACTTCAAGGGTGGCCCTGAGAGGTTTTTACTAATGTAATAAATGACATGTTCATGATTTTCATCTCCGAGCTGGACGAGGACGCCGGCTACTGATACAACTGACGCTGATACGTAGAGGATATAGTCGCGATTATAGTCAGGTGCACTAATTAAAGGTGCATTTGAAAGCGCTGCTTTAAGATCATCAAATGACTATTGGGCATGGTCGTCCCAGTGAAAATGGATGTTGTGACGTAGTAAACAAAGGAAACCGTGTGCACGTATGGCATAATCTGAGACAAAGCATATAAGAAAGTTAGCTTTTCCCTGTAGACTCTAAAGTTTTCGTAAATTCCGGGGAGGCGAAATTTCGGTGATAGCTTGGACTTTGAGGGGGTCTATGGTAATATCGCTTTGGGAAATAATAAAACTGAGGAGGCACCCTGCAGTGACATAGAACACACACTTGAGAGGATTCAAGCAGATGTTGTACTGATGACACCATTGAAAGATGATGCGTAAATCATCGAGATGTTGGGTGCATTTCTTGGATTGAGCTGTGAGGTCGTCCAAGTAGGCGAGGATGATATTAGCCAGATTGTGAAAGATGTATGTCATTGCCCACTGGAAAGTTGCGCCAGCATTCTTTAAGCCGAAAGGCATGACACGATATGCAAAAGTACCCCAAGGGGTAGTAAAGGCGGTTTTATACTGATTGACGGGGTGAATTTGAATTTGATTATAGCCAGAGAATCCGTCCATAAAGGAGAGAGCCTCATGGCTGGCGCAGTCATCTTTAATTTGATCGATAAAAGGCGTTGGAAAGTTGTCTTTGGGACATGCATGATTGAGATCGCGAAAGTCTGTGCAAACGCGAATAGTGCCCTATTTTTTGTAAATGGGTATAGGGTTGGAAACCCATGAGGTATAGGTGATGGGGTAAATGAAACCAGTAGCATGTAACTTGTCAATTTTGTCTTTGATAGCCGCAACTTTGGATGGGTGTAGCGGTCGCTGTTTTTGGCGAACTGGTGTAATGTCGGGCCAGGTGTCGATGCGATGTTCGACAATAGAGGGATTGAGGCCAGTCATTTCCGTGTATGACCAGGCAAAAATATCCCTATATTCCTAGAAGAGGGATTTATATGCATCGATTTCCTAAGGAGTGCAAGCAGCTTCAATGGTAATTTCTTCGACGATGCAATTTTTAATGGAAATGTCAATTTTGATGGTGGGGGAAATGTTGGCCATATTGCCTTCTTCAAAAGCATCAGGGGTAGGAATGGGATTTTTGAGCCAGTCGATAGGCCCTGATGGGATAAAATCCTTGGTTTCGACCGCGTAAATGGGGTTTTGGTTAGGAGGCATGGGGGATTCCTGTGGAGAGAAGAGTGCACGACGGTGTAGCACATCCCAGGGAGAGTCCGGGTGGTTTAACTCTTCGAGTATTTCTTTGTCACATTGGAGGTGAAGGGAATACAAGGGGTCATGAGGAGTGATCTTGGTGACAGTGGTCATGTGGTTACCCCCTGGTGAAGAAGTAGGGGGAACGTTGTTAGGATATGGTGAGGGTTCACTCATCATAAGCCATATATTGAAGTACTGGGTGGTACCCGTGGTGGTTCGGTGGAGAGTGTCCGTAGGGGAATGAGCGGGAGAGTTGGGGGGGTTGGGGGGTGAATCCTCAGATACATCATCTAACAACCATGGAGGTGTTGGGAGTGCCTCAGGTTCGGGAGAAATGACGTGAAGAGCTGCTAGTGACGAGGTAATGTCAACTATTGCCTCTATGGGTTGGTGAAGCAGGGTCAATTGACGTTGCCTGTATTCAAGGATCATAGGACACTAGTATGCAAAATGATCTAATGAATCACAGAGAGAGAAAGGGTGTCTCATATGTTCATTGACTGAAGTGGTGACATAACATATGTCAGTGATATTTGCTGAGGAGGATGTAGCAGGGATGGGGTTGTTCTGGAAGATTTGGCGCACTGCAGCTAATGTCTGTCGAAAGGTGGCAGGGCCGGGAAATGATGGGTATAATGGCCATACTCTGAACATATACCACAAGCATATTTGGTCCTCAACCCTTTACTATTGGATGGGTGGGTGGTAGTGGCAGGACTAGCAGTAGTGGCGGGTGTTGGGAGAGTTTGATTGAGGGGGATCAAATTCTGTAATTCTGGTAGTGATGGACAGTTGTTGGTTTGGTGGCCCTCTTTCTCACATAGTGCACAAGGTGGCAGGATGCATGGAGGAAGTGGAGCGGTGGGCTCCTTCTTCTTTCTCCTACCCCCAGCTGTAGCAGGGGGGTTAGTGAGTGGGGTGGTGGTGGGGGTAAGGATGGGAATCGTCATGGGGATTCCTTCCTGTGGGGGAAGGGATGGCTGAGGGACCATCTCTGGTGGGTGTAAATACCACATTGGGATTGCTAACACCATATTAGGTAGTGTGAGTGTTGTGGCTACCTGAAAAGCTTCTATATTGGGTGGAGGGTAAAATAAGGGAATTTGAGTGAGGGGTTGGGGAACTGTCTCGCAAACTGGACTTTTTCCTTGGGGAGAGTTGGAATCAGGGACTGGTGGGGTCGACGAGTGTCCAGGAGATTCTTGAGGGGAGGGTTTTGCGACGAGTGGGACTTCCGGTATGATAGAAGCCTTTGTAGGAGGAAGGGTATCCTCTGTGTGATTTCCATTAGATGATATGACGCACACTTGATTGGAAGGATGAAGGAGTGGTGGTGCTCCATGGTATGTGCCTAATAAGGATGGATCTTTAAAAATCCCAGGACCCATCTTGATGAATGGATATGCGTCATGGCTTGTGTGAATGAGAGGAAGAATGTTATCAAGGTTGGCAGATGGGTTAGGCTCATAATGTGAGACTTGTTCAATGGTAACGATCTTCTCATTGTGAGGGAACATCATTGTCCGAAAGATGGAAGATGCCACTGCCTTCATATCTTACATGTAGCTATGACCGAACAAGATATTATAATCAAGCAGGGTGTCGATAACTTAGATATCAATGAGAATAGTATTTCCCCCGAGTTCGACGGGGACATTTTGGAAGAGCCCTTCAGGAGAGGATGGTCATCTCTCATAAGCTTGTAATGTGATGGCAGAGGGTATGAGTTCTGGGGAACCAAGTTTCTGCCATACTGTTTTGGACATGATGCATGTAGATGCACCTTCATCGATGATACATCGATGAACTATGATGTTCCGTATTTTTACTGGTATTTCAAAAGCGATCAAGGCGGGAAAACGAGGTTCTCCACTATCAAGATAAAAGGTGATGAGTCGAGTATCTGCAGGGTCGACTGCCCCCAAGGCAGAAAGTAGTGATTTTCGCTGAGTAGAACAAGTTTGTAGGACTTCCAAGACTGACATGGCAGTAAGAGATTGCGCTAAGTTGTCTACCAAACTATAGTTATGAGCTGCCCTAGCCTGTGGGTTGTGGACATTCCTGCGCAATGGGATGCGAGGGATGTGAAGCGGTGGTTCGGCGGAAGGGCGAGGAATCACCAACGGGGGTCCCGTCGGTGTAGGGTTTGTCTCTAGAGGGATGGGAGTAGAATCAACAGGGGCATGATACTGACGATTACACGTTTGCAGAAGGATTTCTTCCTCACTAGTGAGGAAAATTGTATGATCTGCTGGATTGTTGGGGTTGAGGTATTGTCGTACCTGAGGTGGGGGAGGCTGTGTGTCCTATTGGGTGTTTATCACACCTTGATGTGTAATAGGATTTTGCAGCATGGAGGGAGGGGGTTGTTACACGTATTTTTGTGGTGCCTGCTAAGGGGCAGACTGTGCAGGAGAATGGGGAAGGCTACCAGAGTCTTTCAACCATTTGAAATCAGCGATCTGGGGGAAATGATGAGTGTAATGGCCGAACTCACCACAAAGGGCACAAGGGAAGATGGTTTTAATATTATTTCACCCTTGTCATTTATTATTATTGCCCCCTTGGGGGTTTTAGTTCCCTTGGTTCTGGTTGCCCCTAGTGGGTCGGTGTTGTGGGGGTTGATTCCCGCCTTGACCTGGGTTGTTGTTATTCCTATTTCGTCCTTTCTTCTTGGCATTGTTCGATGGATGGGTTGGATTGGCTGTATTCAACTGTTCAAAATTTTGGTATTGTTGAGCAGTGGAGGGTTGAACAAAATTCACCCCCGCATGAGGATGTGGGGGAGCCATGGGTTGTGGAGGACTAGGAAATGGGAAGTAGGTTTTCTGTGGTGGTACCGATCCATAAGGTACATAGGAAGGTGTAATTCTTTCGCTAGTACTATAAGCTGAGGTTGAGGGAGTACCACTTGTTGTTGGAATAGGTGGATGTATGGGGGGTGTCGACGGTGGTCCACTGATAGGTGGAGGTATAGAAACAGGGTATGGCTGTTGATAAGGGGGTGGGGGGTAATAAGAAGTGCCCCCGTATGCCGGTGGGTATTGAGGTGTTCCATACATCGATGGTGGTTGGGGTTGTGGACCATGGTGTGTGGTGGCACCGATTAGTCCGTCTGCTGAGTGAGACAGCCCAGGTTTGTCTTGGCCAAATGGTACAGGTTTTGGAAGATCAAGAAGTATAGAATATAAGTACCCTGACTGTGCATAGATGAGGTCATACTGTTGGGCCTTACTGATGGCTTCCTCTTCGGATTGAGGGAAGGTGGAAGCTACATCCTTACCG
>JASDQU010374294.1:1951-19377 GCA_032191745.1 Picea mariana | reverse complement strand
ATCCTTGCTTGAGTTGATGGTCGTTATGACTCGATTTTAGAGCAATTTTAGGAAGCCTCTTTTCTTCCATGTTGTTTAACTTGTTCTTATACATTAGGTATCTAGTCATAGCCATGCTCTCAATGGGGGATAGACTTGTTTCTAAGAGGAGGATGGGATAAGGTGTATTTCCTTTAATTTTTAGAGTATAGGTTATAAATTTCTCTTGTATTTTCTCTATCTTTCTCCAAGATTCATGAAAGATACTATAGCCCCAGACTTCACATTCATAAAGAATAACAGATGTAACAAGAGTCTCAAAGAGGAGTTTCTTCTTATCCCAACTCCAAAGATCAGTTGATTTACAATTGTTTTCTAGCCCATAATAAGCTTTCCAGCCCCCAATAATCATTTTCTCAATGCTATAATTCCAATTGAGCTTGTGGTGAATATCAATTCCAAGATATTTGTATGAAGTCACTTCCTCCAAGTAGTTGTCATATACGAAGGTATCATAAGGGATATTATTGGATTTAATAACCATGACCTTAGTCTTATCAGTAGTAACAGGCATACCCATATTGGAGCAAAAAGCCTTGAGGATTTTTAGTTGGTTTTCAAGATCATGGGGAGTCCTTGCCTTAAGAACGATATCATCTACATAAATAAGAATATTTATGACTATAGTAGTGAGAGTAGGGCCAACACAATCTTCTTTTTCCAAGCAGTCTTCTAACATATGCCAAAAAGGGTAGGAGACAAGGGACAACCTTGTTTGACTCTAATATTGCAGTTAATCTCTTTTGACCAGCCCTCAGTGTTTCTAAACTTAACAATAATGTTCTCATACATCCTTATTGCATCAACCCTTGATAAATCAAGAGACACTTTTATCCCTTTCAACCTATTCCAAAGGTTTTTCATAGGAACCATGTCAAAATCTTTTCTAAAGTCAACAAAACAACAAAAGAGATTGGTTTTAGTATTGCGAAACTATTCTGCAATTATCCTAAAGGTAACACGATGGTCCACAGTTGAATGATATCTCCTAAATCCAACCTATCCTTTATCTCTTTTACCGTGAATTTCTATCCAAAGGCTAATCTTCTTTTCCAAAATAATTCCATAAAGCTTGGCTAAAATCAGGCTAATCATAATGGTCCTATAATTAGAGGGAATGTTTCTATCCCCATTTTAAAAATATGAACAATGAGGCTTTGTGTCCAGGGATTAGGGAAGCCCTGCTGGACTATTAAATTGAAGAGCTTGTGTATGTGAGGGATAAGGATTGGCCCTTTAATTTTAAAAATTTCAGCTTGGTAGCCTTCAATGTCCTTATCTTTCCCATTTGCAAGCCTCTTAACCCCAAAATCTATGTCATCTAAAGAAAAAGCTTCTTCCTTTGTAGGGATAATAGGAATGGTGTCCATGGCATTAGGGAACTCGTAAATACTTTTAAGGTAGGAATTCTAGTCCCTTAAGGGAATCCTATTATTTTCTTTAGTATTGCGGTTTATAATTTGGCTTCAGAACTTCTTAGGATCCAGCTTATATAGTTGTGAAAGTTGTTCTTTCCTTTTATTGATATAGTACCTTTTTTTCCTTTTAATTAGGGCTTTGTACGTATTGATCTTATTGAGTTTTAAGGGCTCATTAGAATCATCCCTAATGGATTTCCTAGCAATTTTACATTCTTTATCATACCAAGGGTTGGTCGTTCTATTATTCTTTTTATAGGACACATCGAAAGAGAACTTGTTAATAGAAGTGGAAAGGGTAGTTGTAAAATTATGATAGATTTCTTCAATGTTGTCCTTATAAGTTAGGAGATATAATTTACTGTTTAAATCCTTTAAGAAAGTGTCAACTTTACTTTTTTCAAAGTGAAAATTCGTTTGATTATCATAATTATCTTCAATGGCATTCCTATGCATCGAAAATTTTATATTTAGGGTTAAAGTTTTATGATTAGAGTCAGGCTCATGATCATTTAAAAGGTCAAAAGATGTTATTTGGTTGTAAATGGGGATATCAAATATCACATAATCCACAAAACTACTACCTAGCCGATGAATACAAGTCATCTGGTTCGAGTTTGGCCACTTGATTACTCCATTGCAAATTATTAGGTCTTGAGAGCTACAAAACTTGACCAACTCAGTACCAAACAAATTCTCAATTAGGTCTTTAGAGCTTCTTTTGTATCTATTAGATAAAACAAGGCCCTCCTCTAGCCATAAAAGATTATGGTTGGAGACATTACTTAAAAGAGTATCTTGTTTAGTTGCAATCCTAGCATTAAAGTCTCCTAGTAGGAGGATATTACCTTCATATTTCAAACTATAAATATATTGTTCTAAATTATTATAGGGACAATTGTTATCTAGATTGTTTTTCTTATAAAAGGTAGAATTAATAGGTGTAGAATAACACATTTCTATATACATCTTCTTAGCATTGGAGTCCAATTTTTTTATCCAAATGTATTGATTGACAGGGTCAATCTTATGAAGTTGAATGTGAGGAGAAATGCTCTTTYTAATATAACAAGCTATGCCTCCTATTTCTCTACGGTGGGATTTTTTGTTCCAAGTCAACCACAAAACAAATACTTCTATTTGAGGGACCTTAGAATCTTCATGCTCCCAAGTTTCAACTAGACAGATGAAATCAATATCACTCGAGATCCGACTTATCATAGGACCTTTGCGCCATAGAAAACCATAACTGTTCCAAAAAAAATCCCGAGTATCACAAATTCCTATTTATTATTATCCTTATGATCTCTATCTTATCATTCATTAACAAAACATATATTAAAATTACAAATTCCAACATATATAATTCCATATAGCAAAGGACTCCTCATTAATTCACTAAAGAGATCTTGGAGATCTAAAAGCACTATGTAAACCTTTTGTAGATAACTTTCACATAACTATCACTATGTTGTATTTAAAATTTTAAATAACTTTATATTTAAGTGTGGGCACATTAAGAAATTTATGGAGGAAGAACTATTTTTTTTATTAAAATTATTAATATCTAAATCCATTTTAAACTCAAAACAATATATATTTTTTCAAATATTAAAAAAATCTCATTTATATAATTTTTGGTACTTCAAAATATATAGTTTATGATCCATTCAATTTATATATATATATATATATATATGTGTATGTATGGAGTTAATTAATTAATTAATTAAGATAAGATAAAGTAATATGATTTATTATATTTTTAAGAAAAAAATAATAATAAATGAATTATACTAATCATGTGTTTTTATAAATAAATAGATATATTTTATTCTTTTAATTAAAGATATTAGAAAAAATATTGATTAAATCTTTATAAGTTTGGTGAGTTAATAATTATGAAAATGTGTTTTCTAACATTCATGTTATAAATACTTTTAAAATTAAAATACAAAATGTTATAAATACTTTTAAAATTAAAATACAATTGATGTAAATGTAAATGTTAAATTTTAATAAAAAAATGTTTGTATTTTTTAGGTTTGACTATATATAAAATTGAATTTTTTTTTCATCCCATAATATTTTAAGGGGATGTTTAAATATTTTATTTTTTTGAACTTTTTCACTGGACTTTGGGGAAAGAGATTTTGGTGAAATCATCATTTTCTATTATTTAAATTGCATTTTTGAATATATAAATAGATTCAACACCCTAAAAAAACCTCAAAGCATTATAATTATACAAATTCAATCACTCAAATATAAAATTCCAATAATTTAGAATTAGATTTTGAAAAAAATCGATAAAAAATATAAAAAACATTATTTAAATTGCATTTTTTAATATATAAATAGATTCAACACCCTAAAAAAACCTCAAAACATTCTAATTATACAAATTCAATCACTCAAATATAAAATTCCAATAATTTAGAATTAGATTTTGAAAAAAATCGATAAAAAATATAAAAATCATTATAAATTGTTATTATTTTTAAAATTTAAAATTATAATAAATTAATATTTAAATTTATCTACCTAGGTCAATGCATTTATTATCTATCAATTTCTCACAGTGTATTTATTATCTACCCGTTTAATGTATTTTTCTAATTAAATGATATTTTTTTCCTAAGCACTAGGAACATATTATACTAGTTAAACATAAGCATATAAATATAAAATTTAGATGTCAGTTAGTTTGTAAAATGAGTATCATAATTGTTACTAATTTAAAATATAATAAATAATAATTTATTTTTAAGGTCACGACCAAGTCACACTAAATTAGTGCATGAGACCCCCTTATTTGTGGGATATAACAACTAAATAATAGCTTTTCATGATTTGTTCTCAAAACATGTGTACTAATGTGAATATTTTAGTAAGTTTAAAGTATTTTTTAAAAGGAATATTTTAGTAAGTTTAAAGTATTTTTTTAAAAGGAAGTCTTTTTGAATTTTTATTTTTTTCTTGGAATATTTGAATGAAGGGTCATTTAACTTCTATTTATAACAAGAGTTGCATGACAACTTAGTCTTTGCTAAGCAAATTTGGAAATGAAGACGATAATTAACACCCTATAATTATTCATGATGATTACTTTGAAACATGAATAATATGCTAACAAATGAGCTAGTATCATAATCTTAAAAGAAATCAGCTTCTTAAAAAAATTCGACATAGACTCACAAGGGATAGAGAAAGCCTTATTGCTCCATGATGACACATATTTTATAGATTTTTCATAACCTGTATTGGACAAAATATCTTACCATGATTTTACTTTAATGTAGTTGCCATATAGTTTTGGGATTAATTTGAATTTCCTTCTAGTTAAGCTAAACAAGCCAAATACAAATCTTATTTAAAAAATAAAAAATAAAAATAAACATTTCACATTTTATAATATATATTCTAATGTATATAATATTTTATTATCTTAACATATATATATTATAAATATAATATACATTTTAATATATAATATATTATAGTCCCCGAGGTGTAGGACAGTCGGTGACGGAGTGTGTTGTTAAGCCACTCCATGTTGTTAAAGTCACCAGTTCGAAACCCGCGGGGACAAAAAATCCAACCATGTTAAGAGTTGGTGTGGCTCAGGCTGGGTGCGATCCCCGGGTGATTTTGACGGCTTAGATGCCCCTGAGTCGCGGTTTCTCAAGCCATAGGTTAATCGCAGGTCCTGCACAAATTAACAAACAAAAAAAATATATAATATATTATAATATTTTATGTGTTAACTTATATAATATAATATGTACTGTAATTTATATAATATATATTTTAATATATATAATATTTTACTATCTTAACATATATACTTCTCTGTTTATTTAATTATTTATTTATTAGAAGATATTTTATTTCTAAGATTATATATCTATGGTTTTGAACAGAATAATTTCTCTGTAGTTTCTGAAATTCTCTGTCATTTTCATAAATTATTTTTGGCTTCTTCAAAAGGTTGAGCATTTGGACATCTGAAATGAGGTGAGTCACTTTTTACTTTGATTCAATTTTAATTTTAGGTAAAGAGATTTAAATATATTTTATTTATTTATTTATTTTAAGTTTCAGAATTAAAAATTGATTTGAGAGATAAAGTCAATCCATAATAATAATTGTTACATCTTTTTTTTCTTCTTTTCAATATGAGCACTCCACCACCTATTCCAAAAACTCAGTCTAACAAGGGGAGGCCCCCCAAAATCACCCTAGAGATCCTTTACAATTATATGGAATCAGTAGAAAAAAAAAGAGAAGAGAGAGATGCCAAAATCCAAATAGAGTTAGAAACATTAGAAAAAATGAATGAAGAAAGAGACGTAAAACTCCAAATAGAGCTAGAGGCAATAATTGATAAAAAAATTAAAGATACCATTCAATCTCAAATAGAGGATAGATTCTTAGGGTTCAAGAGTGAATTGCAAACAATGAAGGATAGAATTCAAGAAATGGAAAAACATAAACAATCAACCCAAGAAGGAGGGATTGAAGAAAATCACAACTTGAGAGATAGGATTAAAGAGCTAGAAGAAAAACCAACCAACAATTTGACCCTTAGTAATATGGAAAAAAATTGTATATCAAACCCATCAAAGAGNGAATGAAGAAAGAGACGTAAAACTCCAAATAGAGCTAGAGGCAATAATTGATAAAAAAATTAAAGATACCATTCAATCTCAAATAGAGGATAGATTCTTAGTGTTCAAGAGTGAATTGCAAACAATGAAGGATAGAATTCAAGAAATGGAAAAACATAAACAATCAACCCAAGAAGGAGGGGTTGAAGAAAATCACAACTTGAGAGATAGGATTAAAGAGCTAGAAGAAAAACCAACCAACAATTTGACCCTTAGTAATATGGAAAAAAATTGTATATCAAACCCATCAAAGAGGAAATGAATAAGCTAATCGAGTTGGACCATGAGCGTAACAAAAGATCCTTGAACCTCATAATTTTTGGTATAAAAGAACAACAAGAGGAGGATATGCTAGCAATAGTAAAAGAACTAAAAAATAAATCACAAATTGATACAACTTACCTCATAAAAGAAAAGAGGCTAGGAAAAATAATTGATCACAAATATAGGTTGATCCGTGTCAAAGTAAGTTGTAATGACCATAAATATATCATACTTAGTAAATCTCCGAGCTTAAAGGGGCCACGAATATTTATAAATGAAGACCTCATTCCTGAAGACCAAGATGAATTAAGGAAGGAAGTTCAAAAGGTAAAAGAAGTCAAGAAAGAAGGAATATGGGCAATAATTAGAAATTGAAAAGCTATTGTTAGGGATAGAGACTAGAAGGATAATAATAAATAGGAATTTGGGACACTTGGGATCCTTTTTTGGAATTTTCGTGGATTTTCATGGCACAAAGGTCCTATGATAAGTTGGATCCCAAGTGATATTGATATTATCTGTCTAGCTGAAACTTGGGAGCATGAGGAGTCTAAGGTCCCTAACATGGAAGGATTCATCTTGTAGTCGGGATGGAACAAAAAATCCCATCGTAGAGGGATAGGAGGCATAGCTTGTTATATTAGAAAAAACATTTCTCCTCACATTCAACTTCATGAGATTGACCCTCTTAATCAATACATTTGGATAGAAATTTCAGACACCAATGCTAAGAAGATGTATATAGCAATTTGTTATTTTGCACCTATTAATTCTACTTTTTATAANAACATTTCTCCTCACATTCAACTTCATGAGATTGACCCTCTTAATCAATACATTTGGATAGAAATTTCAGACACCAATGCTAAGAAGATGTATATAGCAATTTGTTATTTTGCACCTATTAATTCTACTTTTTCTAAGAAAAATAACCTAGATAAAAATTGTCCCTATAATAATTTAGAACAAGATATTTATAATTTGAAAGATGAAGGTAATATCCTCCTGCTAGGAGACTTTAATGCCAGGACTGCAACTAAACAAGCTACTATTTTAAGTGATGACTCCAACCATAATCCTTTATGGCTAGATGAGGACCTTGTGTTATCTAATAGCTACAAAAGAAGCTCTAAAGACCAAATTGAGAATTTGTTTGGTATTGAGTTGGTCAAGCTCTGGAGCTCTCAAGACCTAATAATTTGCAATGTAGTAATTAAGTGGCCAAACTCTAACCAAATGACTTGTATTGATGGGCTAGGTAGTAGTGTTGTAGATTATGCGATATTTGATATCCTCGTTTCAAACGAAATAACAACTTTTGACCTTTTAAATGACCATGATATTGACTCTGATCATAAACCTTTAACCCTAACTCTAAAATTCTCCATTCATAAGAGCACCATTGAAGAGAATCCTGATAATCAAAGGAATTTGCGCTTTGACAAAAGTAAATTTGACATTTTATTAAAAGATTTAAATAGTAAATTAAACCTCCTAACTTATAAGGACAACATTGAAGAACTTTGTCATAATTTTACAACTACCCTTTCCACTTCTATTAACAAGTTCTCTTTTGAGGTGCCCCATAAAAATAATAATAGAACAACCAACCCTTGGTACGATAAAGAATGTAAAATTGCTAGGAAATCCATTAGGGATGCTTCTAATGAGACCTTAAAACTCAATAATATCAATACATACAAAGCCCTAATTAAAAGGAAAAAAAGATACTATATCAATAAAAGGCAAGGGAAACTTTCACAACTATACAAGTTGGATCCTAAGAAGTTCTGGAGACAAATTCTAAAACACAATACTAAAGAAAATAATAGGAATCCCTTAACAGACTGGAATTCATACCTTAAAAATATTTACGAGTTCCCTAATGCCATGGACACCATTCTTATTGTCCCTACAAAGGAATAAGTTTTTTCTTTAGATGACATAGAGTTCAAGGTTAAGCGACTCACAAATGGGAAAGCTAAGGACATTGAAGGCTACCAAGATGAAATTTTTAAAATCGGAGGGCCAATCCTTATCCCTCACATATAGAAGCTATTCATTTTAGCAGTCAAGCAGGGCTTCCCTAAACCCTGGACGTAAAGCCTCATTATTCATATTTTTAAAAATGGGGATATAAACATTCCCTCTAATTATAGGACCATTATGATTAGCCTGATTTTAGCCAAGCTTTATGGAATTATTTTGGAAAAGAAGATTAGCATTTGGCTTGAATGTCATGGTAAAAGAGCTAAAGGCCAGGCCAGGTTTAGGAGATATCATTCAACTATGGACCATCTTGTTACCTTTAGGATCATTGCAGAGGAGTTCCACAATACTAAAACCAATCTTTTTTGTGGTTTTGTTGACTTTAGAAAAGCTTTTGACATGGTTCTTAGGAAAAACCTTTGGAATAGGTTGGAATAGATAAAAGTGCCTCTCGAGTTGAGGGCTATTGCAATAAGGATGTATGAGAACATTATTTCTAAGTTTAAAAACACTGAGGGTTGGTCAAAAGAGATTAACTGCAATATCAGAGTCAAACAAGGTTGTCCCTTGTCCCCTACCCTTTTTGGCATATACATTGATAAGTTAGAAGAATGCTTGGAAAAAGCAGGTTGTGTCGGCCCTACTCTCACTAGTATAGTCATCAATATTCTTCTTTATGCCAATGATATCGTTCTTATGGCAAGGAGTCCCCATGATCTTGAAAACCAACTAAGAATTCTCAAGGACTTTTTCTCCAATATGGGTATGACTATTAATACTGATAAGACTAAGGTCATGATTATTAAATCCAATAAGATCCCTTATGATACCTTTGTATATGACAACAATAAATTGGAGGAAGTGACTTCATACAAATATCTTGGAATTGATATTCACTACAAGCACAATTGGAATTATAGCATTGAGAAAAGGAATATTGGGGGATGGAAAGCTTATTATGGGCTTGAAAATAATTGTAAATCAGATGATATTTGGAATTGGGATAAGAATAAACTCCTCTTTGAGACTCTTGATACATCTGTTATTCTTTATGGATGTGAAGTCTGGGGCTATAGTATCTCTCGTGAATCCTGGAGAAAGATAGAGAAAATACAAAAAGAATTTTATAACCTATAATATCAAAATTAAAGGAAATACGCCCTATACCATCATCCTCATAGAAACAAGTCTCTCCTCCATTGAGAGCATGGCTATGACTAGATACCTAATGTATAAGAACAAGTTAAACAACATGGAAGACAAGAGGCTACCTAAAATTTCTTCAAAATCAAGTCATAATCACCATCGACTCAAGCGAGGATGGCATAAAGATGCCCAGACTTAGCTAAACTATTGGGGAATCATGGAAGAAACCATTTTGCAGGATAAAGATACTATTAAAAAAATGTCAAATCAAAATTGAAGGAAAAAATGTGGTGTGATAAAGAGTTAGAGGAAAAAAGAAAATTAAGGTATTATAAAGATGTAATCAGCCCTAATCGAGAAGATCAAAATTATCTATCTGTTTTTCCAAGTGTAAAGAAAAAAATAAGCATTGCTAAGATAAGAACAAATTCTCACTAGATCCATAGTGAAACTAGGCATTGGTCAATCCCTAAAACTCCATGGGATGAAAGAGTGTGTCACCTTTGTGACACTAAGAAGGTTGAAGATGTAAAGCAGTTTCTCTTAGATTGTCCAACCTATACCCATATTAGATATCATTTTCAAAATATTGATCACACTACCAACCTTCCTAACTTTTTAACTCAACAAAAGTATGGTGATCTTGGAAAGCTTCTCTTAATGCTTTTCGAGCACATAAACAAAATTCTAAAGAATCACAAGTAACCACTTACTGTCTTAAGGTCCGATAGACCAATTAGGTCTTAGTGGACACTAATCATCATCATCATCATAATAAAATATAATATACATTTTCATATATAATATATTATAATATTTTATATGTTAACATATATATTATATATAATATATATTGTAATTTATATAATATTATAATATATATTATAATACATATAATATTTTAATGTGTTAACATATATATTATAAATTATATAATATATATTTTAATTTATATAATATTTTAATATGTTATGACATGACACATCCAAAACATCAACATCACTATTCATTTCTTCTTCTATATTGGGAAATGTAAATTTAAAAAAATATTTTTATTGTGGTGGTGTAATAAGTGCTATATATGTTGTACAACCAATTAGAATTTGTTATTGATTATGCAATTAATTTTAAATATCGAAATACGTGAAGGCAACAATAAGACTTGAAATATATTAACCAATTAGAAATGAGAAAAATAAATATTTTTACAATATCAAAATATTTATATTTATTTTCTTAAGTTAAACATTACATTTTACAAACAAATTTAAAATATAAAACACATTAATGTCAAATCAATAGAAAACTCATTGCTATAGTCCTGCTTTGGTAGGGACTAATAATAGTGGTTGTTAACTTCATAGGATTTAACAAGAATTTAATCCTAACAAGCTAAGTTAAAATAAAATCCCTTAAACCTAATTAACCTTAATTATTAAAAACCTCTAATTTTATAATAAATTGTTTTCTCTTTTTTGTAATTTGATGAAATTGAACGTTACAATTTCAATATATAATTCTAAAATCCACACAACCTTTTTTTATCAATTTTTTAAAAATATTTAACCGTAATTCATTCCATTATCAACTACAATGTTATTGAAGTTTTCAACTATTATTATTGGAAAAATGAATATTATCATTATTACTAAAACCTATAAACCTTTCCCCTCGAATGGGGTGTTAGGGCACTCCACGTGTCCATTCGAGAGCCCAGAGCCTGCTATCTTGCCTCTAGCCACGTGACAACAACTGTTGCTCCCTTCGGCCTTTATTACCACCAAATGAACTTTGCAACTATCCTTTTTTATGCACTCTCAACTAAATGCTTAAGTGTGCTTGGCACTGGATTCCTGTTATGGCTATGAAGATTGTACATTGTTCGATCCTCCTGCGCTCGTGTGGAATTATTCTCCATATTCCCTCTTATGGTGATGGCCATCCCCCCATCTATCAGCCTCTCCTTCTGGCTAATCTTGCACTTTGTCGTTCTCCCTGGTGCTCACCTGGTTTTTTCAGTTCGAATCTCTGCCTCACCCTCAAATTTGTCAAGCTATTCATCACTTTCGTGGGAAGCTAAAGAGAGTTGCCCTATGGTACCATAACAGAGTGGCCATGGATAGCAGTCACCCTCCCACCTTCACTCCTACGCTTATATCCTCACCTCCATCATCCACTTAGTCCTCACCAGACCAATGTGGTCTTCTTCCTCTGTCCTTGCCATGGGCTTGCCGAGTTGAATGGTTTGACCTTCAGGGAAATTCTCTTGGCTTTTCTCCTGAACATCTCCCATACCTAGCCTCTACCTCACATCCAACACTGGCATTCCCTTCTAGTCCACCACCCTTCGCTCCCTCGCCACCCCCTTTGACACCCCCTTTGCCAACTTTTGTGTTGTCTCTGGAGGAATACAATGCCCACATGCAAGAAATTCAATTGGAAGTGAATCGAGGCCAAGATCTTCTCTAGGCTGATTGTGATTCATCCCCACGACTCCAATATTTGATCTCAATTCTCTAATATTTGGTCTTCAAAGTCCGTAAGGACATCGATGAACTCTTCTTTTGGCTAGAACACCTGGATCAACATAGAGAGTAAAACAAATCTCTTCCCTTGACCTTGCTCCTCTCCCTACATTCACCAGATTCGAGCACCAATGCCCCCGCATCTCTAGAGGCATTTCTTCCTCCAAGTTTCTGGGGTGAGGATGAATGAGATGTGGATACATGCGCAAAAAAGGTTGAGGACAAGAGAGACCAATGCATAGAGGAATTTGAGTACGTACAAGCACACTAGACACAACAATAGTCGGCAGGTGCAAAGGTGTCAGAATGCTTGTTTTATTTTGAAAAATGTTAGTTGTTTCTGGAAGGTTCTGTTTAGGTTGTTGGAGTTTAGTACTGTCAATTTTGTGGGTCTGTCAGACGATAGGATTTTTCTGGTTCATATTATGATCTTATTTTGTTCTACAATATGCATGTATGAATCAGTTGAATTGATTTTCCCACGAGGTGACTCAGACAAATATGTTTAATTATCACTAATTTTTACAGTCAAAGTGTCAGGCCAAGTTAGTTTCCCTTCGGGGCAACTCAACACATAAAAAACTCATTCTTAATATGATACTGTAATTTTTGCGCATGAAAGATAATATATAGCTTCTTACTTAAAAAAAAAAAAACTATAAACCTTCTACTTCTAATGCATGTGCCATATTTATTTTTTTCTCTTAGATTTCTTAAATTTCCAACCTCTTACCAAAAATACATTCTTCATAGGGAAATATGTGCTAACTCATTGGGAAATTTGTTCTAACTCAATGTTCTTAGGTAGCCTAATTATTAATAGTTAACCTCGAAAAGTGTAACAAACCACTTTCTCCTTATTAAATTCAATAAAATTTAGATATGAAAAATCTCCATTTTAATATGGAAAACATAATTTATCATATTGTTTATATTACAAATCATTCACTATTTTACATTTTTATTTGGACATTAGAATTTCAACAATTTAAAGGACTAATTATAAAATTCACAAAACATATGATAAAATTTATGAAAAAAAGGGGTGGTAGGTGCAAGGAGTCATCTATGATTCCAATGGACAAAAAGCATCTGACTTTTCTTGGGGCTTGGGGAAAAAAACCAACAATAGAGCAGAGACCCTAGTAGTTTATATGGGGATAAAACTAGCACATGAGAGAAGTATCCAAACTCTAATTGCAATAAGGGATTCTGAAATTGTTATAAAGGAGCTTCAGGGTCTGTCAACCTCAACAAAGCATCCACCCAATGGTCTCAGCTCGGGAATAAATTCCCTTAACAATAAATTCACCAACTTATGCTTCTTCCATATTCTCTAATATTAGAGCATAGAGTGACCTAGGTGGATATTGATGTCCACCCACCTTTTCCAATTCACTCAAAACAATTTTCTAGCAATTTTGGTAATTTACTATTTTTAGCAGTTTTTCAGGTCCTGAACTTTTGGAGTTGTTTTGAGGCCCTAAACAATTTTTTTTGAGAAAACAGAGAGAAACATGGAGCGTAATTCAATGTTTCTCACCCAAAAGTTGTATTCCTCAGATATATATTTCTAACGGTGTATCAAGCACCCAAAACAAAGATTGTATGCAAAAGTTACAACCCTAGGAAGTTGACGTATCAACTACCCCCATCAGGGTCCACAAACCTTTTGGATTTTCATCTTCCAGGGTTAGGGTTTTGGATTTTCCTTATGTTAAAAAGGCCCTTAGAGCGTCATTGTAATAATCATCTTCTTGTGAATGCGAGTAGCCTTCACATCTCTTCTCAGAGATAAGATGCCACCATTCTAGAGAGTCTTTCACTTTTTATTTTTATAGTCTATGTACATTTATTTCATTAATAGAAATCATGTATTACTGTATCTTTGTGTTTATGGTTTCATCTCTGATACATTTCTGTTATATTATTGGATATCCATGATATCTCTGTGCATTTCTTTATTATATCTCCACTCTCATTTCGTGCCAAAAATAATCTGGATCACTGAGGAAGATAATCTAGCTAAAGCGACAAAAGGCTCGGAACAGAGCCATCTAATCACCAACCAAGTCTCCTCTCATGTCTAGTTTCCTTAACTACACCTTTTCTTTTTCTCCTCCACCCACTATAAAAAACACTTTTATTCATCCCTCTCTCCCTATCCTAACCTCTTCTCCCTCTAGCCGCGCTCCACTTCTCCCCCCCCTCACACCCCCCCTTTCCTCCCTCTTCCTCTTTCCCCTCCTTCCTGACTCCCGTGGTCTACCCCCTCCCCTTCCCCATGCTCAAATGGGCCCCAACTCCCCTTGGTATGTGCCCCCACTTTCTTCCCATGTTCCTTCTCTCTCCCCCCCATGTACTTTCTCACTCTGCACTTGAACGCCCTTATATATGAGGATCTACGCCTGCATTCCCTGGTGACCAACCATAATTATATAGCATCATATTTGTCCTCTCACCCCGAGTGAAGTCACCTCTACTTGTGGGAGATAATGACTCCCTTCATCTTCAATGTTTTGTTGTTTAATTACCTATGGATACTGCGGATTCCACTCAGTTTCTTCGTCTGGCTCTTCAGACCGCTCGCCCCTCACTCTAGTTGGCCCTCATATGTTCTTTCCACCTACATATTTCTTTCTTTTAGCCTCTGCTTCTTCTTGTTCAACACCCGCTCGCCTCTTATACTCTCGAACCTCCATTCCATCATGTGGTGGAGGTATAGTTCTCCTTGTTCCTGCCCAATTTTCACATTTGAATACCTCCAGGAACAGTTTCAAGCACTGTGAATAGATTGCAGGAGGATGGAGGAGCACTTAGATGCACAACATCGAGAGCTTCAACAGGAAAATCAAGGGAGACGTGAGAATTTGGCAGGCATCTAGTCCCAATTACAGCAATAGGAAAGCCACCATAACCAAGAGCTGGCGATAGTTTTAAGAGGAGTCAATCAAAATACAAGACAAATTGGGGTTGTTACCCAACGACTGGAAAATCTTTAGCAACCAGCACACTCAGTTGGCACTAATGAATCTCGGCTTCCCTTTTATTTTCGCTTTGTTTCCAATAACAACCATCATGTTCCCATAGCGTTAGGTTTCGCAGACCACTATTACACAGAGGAGAACCCAATAGAGGTGAATTTAGAAGCTTGACTGGAAGAAAAATAGGAATATCCCGAGCAACTTCATAACTATTAACCAAGTCTTTTATAAAATGCAAATTTTTGTTGTTAAATGTTTATATCGCCACTTTTACATGGAAGAATTGTAGCTTATATGGACCAATTGTTAATGTTTTCTTAAGCTTAGACATACACTTACTCTTTTTTGGAAGCAATAGAGGTGCTCACACCTTGCCCCATGTACTTTTTTGAATTTTGGCGGCCTTATTTTTAATATAAAAACACCCAACCGTTTCTATTAAAATAATTATTTTATGAAAATAATTTCTTTTTAAATTATGTTTATTAATAAAAGTAATAATTTGGCTTGGATGGGGTGTCAAGTGTCGAGGATAGGAGCTGAATTTGGAGGCCTGACATGATGTCTAGAATAGATGGATCGTTGGATGACATCGCTAAAGAATTTCCATGTGATCCTGGTTGTCTGCGAGAGGGATAGAATATTATTGGGGAGCCTATCGAATGTCACTTTGACGATGCATAACTAATCTCCCCATTAGTGTAAGTGGTACGAGATAGGACAAATGGTATCTTACGAAAAAAAGGTAGTTGGTCGATGGGATGACTGTGGAAGATGAAGTAAGTGGTGAAGGGGGCTAGTGCAAAGCTAGAGATGGAATTCAAGGAGCATAATTAAGAACAATCATGGTCACAAGTATGAGAGTATGATGACGAAATATGTTAGAAAAATGATATCCTAGAACATGCATGGGAAAACAACTCATGTAGCACGAGTGATAATCCTTAATTATTCTAAGGTAAGGGGGAAAATTTATGGCTCTCATCTTGTTTTCCTGAGTGAAATTGATCATCTCAGGTGGAATTTGGAGTTAGAAACTAAGAAGGTGGACTATTGTGTTGGGGAGTGGGATCATGGTAAATCCTCTTTGAGATAGGTTCCTATGAGAAAAAATTAGGAGAGGCCCATGAAATTTATCAAAGATAGTTGAAGACTTTGCCAATTTATCAATTCTCAGATATCCAAAAGGAACACTATTCAATGGATGTCAATACACAAGACAGTTCTTTGCAAGATAAGGAGAGTGAGGGGGGGTTGTCAGTGCACTTCACACAACTTAGGTCAGCATATCAGAATGGCTATAATTGGGGTTTGAGGAAGGAATGGTAAAGGGAAGTAGTAGAATGCATCCTCCTCCTAGAGACCAACTAATTGGACCACAGCTTCCATGGCACCATGGATGACTAGTTCTTGATTCAAGTATATTTTCTCACAAGATGAGAAGCAAATTTCTAAGGAGATTGATGACGTTGTCAGGCGCCCAATACAAAATACTCTAGATGAAGAGATTGTGTAGGAGATTAAGAACTCAGTCGATGACCCTAGTAATACCAGAACCAGAGAAATGAAATACTTTCATCTAACAAAGACCTATTGGGTGGTCAAAGCCTTGGTGGTGCAAGGCAAAGAGAAATCCCAAAAAGAGAATGATACCACTACCCAAGATATCAAGATTCTGGAAGGGAAATTCGATCTATTTTGTCTCTTCCAGTTTGGCATAAAGTTCCAAGTGAGAACAGAGGAACCACTCCAACATTAGGCCAAGAATAGTCTAAGAAACTAAAGTCCTCCAGGGTCGAGCAACTTCCTTATCTAGATTGGCAATGATGAAGGTGCAATCAAGGTGTTAGAGGATGGCGAGAATATGGGCCTTGGGCGTGGGACTCTTGGAACTTCCCAGGGTTGAAATGCTTATATTTATTTTTTGTCTGTAAATTATAGTATAAGAAATAAGCAGTATTTTTTGGCTTTGGTACTCAGGAATTATCAGGCTTTAGATTTCTTATGCTCTAGTGTGATAGTTAAGTATAGTCCTTTTTTTCTATGGATCATAACATGTTTACCTGGATAGGGTTTTTGAAGTAAACTCTATGGAACTCCTTGACATTTGATGATGATCGGTGAAGGTCCTGGTTTCTGTTTTGATAGATCCTCACCACATGATATGTAATTTTACTATCTATATTTAGTAAGACAATAACTTTGTTTTTAGTTTAAATAATAATAATAATAATAATTTATTTTTAAGATCAAAACCAAGCTAGACACCAATTGATATATATAACTCCCTTATTTGTAAAATAAAAAACCTCTTCACAACTATTACCTATCATAAATAAATTTATTAACTTACCATGACCCATGAATAGACTTCTTAACTAAAATGATAAA
>JASDQU010374293.1:75769-86118 GCA_032191745.1 Picea mariana | reverse complement strand
GGTCCTCAACTTAGGGTCAGAAGTCAATGTCATGACGAAGCATACTTGGGCACTGATGGGAAAGCCCAAGATGATATATTCCCCTATCAGGCTTCGCATGGATAATAAGCAAGCTGTCATCCCATTTGGACAATTAGAGCATGTCCCAGTGGACATCGATGGGGTAAGAACCTTTGCATATTTTGAGGTAATTGAAATTGTTGATGATAGTTTCCCTTACCCTGCATTGTTAGGAATTGATTGGGCCCTCAAAATTCCACTATTGTTGATTTAAAGAAAATATGCATGACATTTGAGAAAGATGGCCTTAGGGTCATTGCACCTTTATATCCATATGAAGGTCTGTGATACACAGAACCTATTAGAGAAGAAGACCATGCATTTGAACTGGAAAGCATCTACAAATTAACATCAAGACAACATGATTATATCAACCCTACAACTGACGAGAATCTGAGCTGGCAAAGTGACAACACATGTTCATCCGACTCAGAAGAAGAATTGGAGAATTGGTAGAACCAAATGTATGAAGTAGAAGATGTGCTAGGCTAACCAGAGAAGTTCATTGGATTGGAACAATAGTGAGTAATCTACCCACATTTGATGGGCTAGACCCCTTAGAAAACTTCTTGTCAGAATTTGAGACAAGCGTACCAACACAATAGAGGCCATTGGCAATGGATGAGGCCATGAAGGCCACACCAGAGAGATGGTGGGGGACACATAAAATCAATATTACAAACTAGACACAATGTTGAAATTTGATGACAATGTGGTTTTTAGCACAAGAAGGAAGCTGCGAAGCACGGTACACAGGTCGAAGCTGCCCACAAGACCATGTACGAAGCTGCGAAGAGGCCTAGAGTGAAATTCCTAGAGAAAAATGGGTACACAGATTCATCAATATACTGGATACCACCCCTATTAACTGGTACCTTCAAGAAGAGCTACGCCTTGTCACTTCAGAATGGGAATGTATGACCCAGAATTTTATAACCACTTTTTTGTTTGACAATGAATTTCCTTATTTAGATCAAGCACTACAGATGGTGAGACATAAAGTATTTGAGGAGGAATCTGGCCTCCCTTTGGAACAAGAAGAGGATGAATGGATTGCGCCCCTCCAGAAACTGTAGAACTACTACAACATTAATGTTGATGAAGACGATGACCCGAGGAAGGTGAATATCAAAGAAACTGAAGGTCAGAGAGATATGGAAGGACCAGAAGTTGAATTGCCATTCATTGGACATCCGATAAAGATAAAGAAAGTCAATATCTGGACAGAGGAAACAAAAAACATTTCCAATGTCGGAGATTACTGGGACGCTACTACCATTGACAAAATCACAGAATTATTTCATGAGTATCAGGACTTGTTCCCGACCAAGTTCATTGATATGAAGGGAATCAAAGGACCTATGGGAGAAATGAGAATACCTTTGAAACCCGATGTGAAGCCAGTCAAGCAAAGACCCTACAGATAGAACTCGAAATATAAGGAAAAAGTGAAGATTGAGCTCGACAGAATGTTGGAAGAAGGGATTATTGAACCTGTCGAAGAGTCAGAATGGATTATCCCCATGGTCGTGCAAGATAAGAAGACATGTGAGATCAAGATTTGCGTAGATCTCAGGAATCTGAATGATGCTTGTCTACATGATCCTTTCCCTACACATTTCACGGACAAAGTACTGGATAACGTGGGAGGCCAAGAAGTATATTCTTTTACAGATGGGTTTTTAGGATACCATGAGATCCGCATCGTCAAGGAGGACTGCCATAAGACTACGTTTTCCACATAGTGGGGATCCTACCAATATAGAGTAATTCCATTTGGACTGAAGAATTCCCTAGCCATATTTTCCAATGTAGTGGTTGAAGCATTCAAAGAATTTTTGCATAAGTTTTTAGAAGCATAATTTGATGACTGGACTGTTTTTAGTTTGTTGAAAAATCATATTGAATGTCTAAGGCTAATGCTAGATAAATGTAGGCAGTGTCAAATTGCTTTGAAATTGAATAAGTTCATCTTCTTTTCACCATTTGGAGTATTATTAAGTCATATTGTATGCAAGCAAGGATTGTTGGCGGATCCATCCAACATCTCAATTATAGTTTATTTACCACCACCTACATCAGTCAAACAACTGCACACTGTGCTAGGACATACTGGCTATTATAGGAAATTTATCAAAGGATATGCTCAGATTACTGCACCAATGTAGAGGTTATTAAAGAAAGACTATCAGTTTGGTTGGACAGACGAATTCCAACAGAGCTTTGACACACTAAAACAAAAGATGGTCACTACACCTATTGTAGTCTTTCCCAACTAGAGTAAGGAATTTGATGTGCATGTTGATGCATCTTCTATTGCATTAGGAGAAATATTGTCACAACCTGGAGAAGGGGACATTGATCATCCATTATCATTTGCCAACAGAAATCTCTCCATAGCTGAAATCAATTACACTACTATAGACAGAGAGGGACTAGCCATGGTGTATGCATTGCATAAATTCTGTCACTACTTGTTTGGAGGACACTTTAAAATGTTTACAGATCACTCCACGCTAAAATACCTAGTCAAAAAGCCAGTGTTGGGGGGAGAATATGCAGATGGATTCTCCTTTTTCAAGAATATGATTTTGAGATCATAGTTAAGCTAGGAAGAATGAATAAGGCCCCAGACCACCTGTTGAGGTTGGAGCATGTTGAAGAACCTACCATTCTGAAGGATACACTACCATATGCACAACTGCTTTCCATTAGAAATATTGATGACCACTTCACAGACATATTCCAGTTCCTATCAACAGGAATGGCTCCATTCGAGTACACAATTCCACACAAGAAACAACTAGTGGTGCGCGCTGTTGATTTTTCACTGATAGCTGGTCAACTATATAAAATGGGACCTGATGAGATCCTAAGAAGATGTGTGATGGAGGCAGAACACCCTATGATCCTTGAAGAATCTCATGAAGGGATTGCAGGAGGACATTACACAGGAAAATAAACTTTGCAGAAGGTTCTGTGAGCTAGCCTTTGGTGGCCTACATTACACAGAGATGCTAAAGAATATACCAGATCATACAATGTATGCCATCGAGTTGGAAAACCATACCAAAGAGATGAGATGCCATTATCACCACAGATGACCCTACAAGCATTTGAAAAATGGGCCATTGACTTCGTGGGACCTATAAACCCACCAGGAAAGCGCATAGGAGAAAGATATATTATCACTGTGACAAAATACCTGACTAGATGGGCCAAAGCAAGAGCATTGAAAGACTGTAGTGCAGCTACAACTACGTGTTTTATATTTGATGACATAATAACCAGGTTTGGATGCCCTAAGGTCCTTATGAGTGATCAAGGTACACACTTCATCAATAAGACAGTTGAATCCCTGGCTGAAGAATTTGCAGTCCACCATTAGAAGAGTACACCTTATCATCCACAAGAAAACAGAACGGTTGAAGCATTCAACAAGATATTGGAGATATCATTGAAAAATATTTGTAGTGTGAACAGGGATGACTGGGATTTAAAAGTACTAGCAGTACTCTGGGATTATAGAACCACTTGCAAGAAATTAAAAATGCAGACCCCTTTCAAGTTGGTTTATGGTCTTGAAGTTGTTGTCCCAATGAAGTATTTGGTACCAAGATTAAGAATTGTTGCATTTACAGACATGGATGATACTGGTGCCATTCATGAGAGGCTAGCACAGTTGGTCGAACTAGAAGAAGATAGATTCATTGCAGGCTTCCATCAGCAAATTCAGAAGGAATGCGAAAAGGGCTATCATGAAAGACACATCAAGAAGAAGATATTTAGCCAAGGTGATTTAGTCCTACTATATGAAAGTAAGTTTATCAAACACCCTGGGAAGTTCAAAACACATTGGCTTAGACCATATGAGATTGCCTATGTTATAGAAGGAGGAGTTTCACAGTTGAAGACATTGAAAAGAGATTGGAAGGAAGGCTTGGTGAATGGGAGTTGACTGAAGTTGTACTATGACAACTAATTGCCTCCCAGCTCTTAGTAGAATCAAGAAGACAAGGGTCCATGTACCAGGTGCAGTTGAAACTGGGTACGAGACACAGAAAAGACGGTCTGCACAAGGATGGAAAGGAGGCATAAAGCATAAAGCAAGGGCTACATTGCGCAGTCGAAAGTTGAAGTAAAACAAGAGGATCAGATCTCAAGTGCCTCGAGACATGTCACAGGTGAGTGTTGGGGGCCTCTTGGCCCTTGGTTATGGAAGGAAGTGAAGAAAAAGGAAGAAAAGGTAAAAAAAGAGCTTTGTGGGAGACACAGTGACTTTCACTGGGTCGAAGTGAGCAAAAGAACAGAAAAGATGGAGCGAAATGCGGAAAAGCAAGTCGTTGGATGAGGAGATAAAAGATGACAGATTAGCAAGGAATATGGACCGAGGATGACTCAGGAAGTGGAAAAAGGCAACATTAGATGCCTTGGAGCACCGCGAGATGAAGAAGGATAGACAGGCTAGCAAAGCTCAGGAAGAATGGGTCAAGTTGACCTAGGGTTGTAGACACCTAGGGTTTTGACTCCTAAGTTTCGACCTAAGGCTGTCGGTGAGGGATTGTAATGTATAAATAGAGGTCAAGAGGACCTAGGTTGGGCGGGTATGATAGCTGAGTCTTTTTATTGATCATTTTTCATTGGGAGAATATTGTATTATGGGTGAGAGAAGTGCTGAGAGAGAGAGCCTTCTGGTATTGTAAGATCTTCAGCTAGGTGCAAATATCAAGTCCTGCAGCTGGGTGTGCAGGAAGGGGGAGAGAAAGAGAGACGAAGAGAGAGGATCTGCTGGCCAAGAGCGCATATCAGAACTGTAAGATTCATATTAAAATATCATAAGCACAGTTCTGTGGAGATAGCCCTAGAGAGAGGGTGAACCACATACATCTGTTGTTGTGTGTGTGATTGATGCTTCGAGCTCTGATGTTGTTATATTGTTATCTGCATTATTGTATTAGATCAGATCTATAGCTATGAAGGATAGATCTAGCTATTTGAATGATAGATGCATGTTATGTTGTTGTTGTAATAAGAACCAATTGATATTCCCCTGGTTGTAGACATCTCTATCCTGCAACCCCCGCATAGCTTCTTCGGGTGAGACTGCATCTACTTTCGCAGGTGCTGCCGAAAGGGCCAGTAGCTAGGGCTTGTTGGTGCGCTCTTGGATATGAACCCTGGGTCTTCCCTTGCACCAACATTATGCAACTATGCAAAATGCAAATATGAAACTACACAACTATGCAACTATGCAACTATGCAACTATGCAACTATATGAAACTATGCAACATGAAGCTTATGCAACTTAAGCAACTTTATGGAACTTATGCAACTTACACAAGTTTATGCAACATGTAACTTTATGCAACAATGCAACTTATGCAACTTTACGCAACATGCAACTTTATGCAACAATGCAACTTACGCAACTTTATGCAACTTTACGCAGCTTTATGCAACTATGCAACTACGCAACTATGCAACTACACAACTATGCAACTATTCAACTTTGCAACTTATGCAACATGCAACTATGAAACTATGCAACTATGCAACTTTATGGAACTTATGCAACTTACGCAACTTTATGCAACATGCAACTTCATGCAACAATGCAACTTATGCAACTTTACAGAACTTTATGCAACTTTATGAAACTTTACGCAACATGCAACTTTATGCAACAATGCAACTGACGCAACTTTATGCAACAATTCAACTTATGCAACTTTACGCAACTTTATGCAACATGCAACTTATGCACCTATGCAACTATATGCAACTTATGCAACTATGCAATTATATGCGGCTTATGCAACTATATGCAACTTATGAATGTGTGACCTATATCCTCCTAATGAAACTTATGAATGCGAATATATCATCCTAATGGATCTAAGTTTCTTCTTAGAGGCCTTGAGAGCCAATTATGGTGCATAAAATCTATGAATGGTGCCCATATGGTGTGCTAATAGCCATCATTATTATTTAAAGCATACCAATGTTTCCCATATTCCTAATTAGAGGCCTTGATCTTGGTCATTAAGCACATAAGGTTCATTTAAATCCTAATTCCATTTTCTCCTTCCCTTGATGATGGTACAAGCCTAAACTCCCATATGTGATGTGAAAAAATACTAATGGTGTCCAAATCCCACCTCAAGGCCAAATATCCCTTAAACATTATCTACATGATCATTNTTCCATTGTTCTCGATTGGAACCATTGGTATTATTTAAGAGATATTTGACCTCAAGGCCAAATATCCCTTAAACATTATCTACATGATCATTCAATGGTTAGTTCATAGACCTTGAGGCCAAATATCTCTTAAATAATACCAATGGTTCCAAATGCAACTATATTGCAACTATATTCTCAAATATTGGTGAGTGGTCAAATGAAACTATATTGCATCTTATGCAAATATATGCAACTATATTGCAACTTATGCAACTATATGCAACTTATGAAACTATATTGCAACTTATGCAACTAGGTGTGGCAATTTCAACTTTATGCAACTATATGACGGATAGGTGTGGCAATTTCATCTTTATGCAACTAAATGCAACTATATGCAACTGTGTTGGTACGAAAAACATATATTGGCATGGTAATTTATATTCTTGTTTTAACGAGTGTAGGTACCACCAAATAGGTATATGTTAGATCTATCTTCCTCGAGTGATGATCAAGATATATTAAGAGAAGTTGAAAGTGAGACGTGTTGTACTAGATCTACCGGTTCTAGATCAACTAGGTTGGGAAAGGTAAGGAAAAGATTTTGTACCCGCATACAATTTTTTATTGCCAACAGAGGGTCTTGTAATTATGATGCTGAAAGAATAGGTGACATTGAGTTTCCCTTGAGGTATAAACATCTAGTGCAACAATGGGCACCTAAGGAGCTACCTTTAAGTGGGCATAGATTTCTTCATCGGTGGGAGGATGTATCGCATTGCTCCTTCGTCCTTACATGGATTGGGGTTATTTTCCATGGATGGCATAAAGGTTGGTTATGGCACTGTAACTGAATTGATGGAGTATGTCGGACCATTATACACATACAATCACTGGTTGATGTTGGTCCGATATACACAAAGTATGCGGAGATACAGAGTTGCTGCAAATTATATACAACTACTAGATAACAATCAAAATAAAGGGGCAACTATGTATATTGATGGAAGGCCAAAATCTACTGGAAACATTGTGGGATTTATAAATAGTACACGACCAGTGGCAACAACTAAGAAACCGAATTGCATATTTGAGGCACGCGAAGGAAATCATATATTTGTATGTGCAACAAAAACAATAGTTCCAGGTGAAGAGTTGTTGATCGATTACAACTTAAATCGAATAGATGGAGAGGATGACCATGGAAAGGAACCCACTTCACCTCAGCAGGTAAATGTTAAATACAGTAAAAACTTATGACTACTACAACTAAATTTCAGAAATTTCATTTTTTTTTTCTATTATTACTGCAATATTTCATTTTCTTAATGTTATAGGTGAATTTCATAACTTTTATTGATTGATTTATTGTGTCAACATCTGTCCACGGTGACCATGGTAGAAAATCACCCACTACATCTCTCCAGGGTGACCATGGAAAGGCACCCACTGTGCCTCAACAGGTAAATGTTAAATACAGTAACAACTTATGACTATAGCAACTNTGAAATTTCATTATTTTTTTTTTTCTGATATTACTCCAATATTTCATTTTTTAAATGTTACAAGTGAATTTCATAACTTTTGTTGATTGATTTATTGTGTCAACTTCTTTATAGAGTGACCATGTCCGAGTTTCACCCACTACATATCTCTAGGGTGACCGTGGAAAGGCACCCGCAGTGTCTCACCAGGTAAATGTTAAATACAATAACAACTTATGACTACAACAACTAAATTTCTGAAATTTCATTAATGTTTTTCTTATATTACTCAAATATTTCATTTTTTAAATGTTATAGGTGAATTTCATAACTTTTGTTGATTGATTTATTGTGTCAACTTCTGTCTAGGGTGATCGTGTCTGAGTTTCACCCACTACATCTCTTCAGGATGACCGTGGAAAGGCACCCATGGTGCCTCACCAGGTAAATGTTAAATACAGTAACAACGTATGACTACAACAACTAAATTTCTGAAATTTCACTATTTTTTTTTCTGATATTACTCCAATATTTCATTTTTTAAATGTTACAGGTGAATTTCATAACTTTTGTTGATTGATTTATTGTGTCAGCTTTTGTCTAGGGTGACCGTATCCGAGTTTCACCCACTACATCTCTCTAGGGTGACTGTGGAAAGACACCTCCAGTGCCTCACCAGGTAAATGTTAAATACAATAACAAATTATGACTACAACAACTAAATTTCTAAAATTTTGTTATTGATTTTATGATATTACTGCAATATTTCATTTTTTTAATGTTAGAGGTGAATTTCATAAATTTTGCTGATGGATTTATTGTGTCAACATCTGTCCAGGCTCCCACAGAGGATATTGATGGGGAGAAAATATTTTATTCGACAAACCCAATGACAACTGTAATGAAGGCCTTGAAGAAGGCTAACATGGAATATCTAGGTTTGATTAGCAAAATACCCCTAACACAGGAGGACAAAGAAAGAATTGTAGAGCTACAAACTACAATAACTAATTTTGGGGTAAGTGACATCTTTACATATTTTTATTAGCTATGACAATTTCATATCCGTTTTTTAGTTTTATATTTTGTATATGATCTGATAAAGAAAAGTTTTCTGTTTGTAGGAGTTTTTAAACCTCATGCATGGGGAACCTATCGATCCTGCAACTGCTATAGGTAGTATTGAGGGTCCAATGCAAAAACAAGGTCGACATAGCAAAGTGCAAGTGAGGCTTTTTGAGCCTCCTGAGGTTCCCCTCAAATCCATTGATGAGAGGGATGATTTTGACCGGCATGACATGCTGGAGCATGATGAGCCGGAGCTTGGGACTCCACATGATGACTTCAGAGAAGAACATAGTGTAGGTGCACAAGATACTATTCTGCATGGAGTAGAACGGATCAAAAGCACCAGATCAGTAGATTTCACCTTTCTAGTGGATGGCGCATGTGTTCCGATAAAGATTTAGAATATTACAGGTAATTGTCCCATTAATTGATTCATTTTTTTCATGAAATTGAAATGGACATTTGTTGAGATTATTAGTGGATAACACGTTACTGCATGAAACAATGTTTTCTATAGAAACTTACATGACAAAGCATTGGAGTTGTTTGGCCCCACCATTCCCACATGGTGGAATGGCCAAGATAGAAAAAACAAAGATGATTTAATAGATCACATGGTAAACTTGTTCGACAACACTTTCAACAAGAAATTGGTTACAAAGTTAGCCGGTGAGAATTTAAAATACACCAAGGCCCAGTATAGGGATAAATTACAAATAGACCTCAAGCACAAGTGCCCTCCCATGATTCCCGAGAAAGAGTGGAAGGAGCTAATAGAGGATGAAAATGAGAACTTGTTTAAAAAAAAAGGACGACAACCATGAGTTGTTCAAGCAAGGTACAACACATGTCATATTATCAGTGAAATATGAGCATTTATGTTTTTCTTTCCTGTTTTAAGTAACAATTCCGATATCTAATGTTTTTCAAAAAATCCATATGTAGGCTACCAGACTCATCCAAAGCAACAAAATCTAGAGTGGATAAACACGACCATCATAAAGTAGGCTAAGGTGGCTATGGAAAACTCAAAGTACGAATAGTAAGATTTAAATGATTAACTGTGGTTAATATTTATTTAACAGTAGCGAACAAATATATATTTTTGTTATTGGTATTTTTAATGGTGTTATGCATTGCAGTTAAATATGTTCGACACTGTTTCCACCGAGGAGGACCTGAAGCTTGGTTACAAGCATGGTTTTAAAAGTGTGATTGAATATAGAAAAATATTGGGCCAGACTCCAGGGATGATTCTAGGGCTAAATTTTGCTCATGGCCTAATTTTCCATGGTTTTCCCAAAAACATATTCGTTATTCTAAAAATTATTCGCCTAAATTATATAGGATAAAATTATTTTAACTTAAAAATCGCCAAAATTTTATACAAACTATATAAAATCCTTAGAAATTTGAATATTTTTACAAAAATATTGCCAAACATTTATAGTTGGCATATGAAGGATTAGTAAGATTCACCAAGGTTTCTACATTTTAAAATAAATTTCCATCCTTAAAATCATCTATGTCAGACTCCTATATCCCCAGCCACG
>JASDQU010374293.1:40496-67099 GCA_032191745.1 Picea mariana | reverse complement strand
ATTATTTAAATAATTTATCTTTACTCACAAATTCTTGTTGCAACTAACTTTTCTATAATTAGTCAATTCATAACTTATTTTCTCTTAACTAACTTCTTGTTGCAACCACTTTATTATTTAATTTATTTCTTGATGCAACAATTATACCCATGATTAACTCCTAGTTACCATCAATCGGACTAGTACACTTCTTCTAGGAGCTTCTAGAATAATTGACTTCTTTGACCTTCTAAGGGCTTCTAGATAGCTCATGATGGTTCTCCAACTTCATATGGCCATAACTCTCTAATTGTGAGGAGTTATGTGATGTTCCACATATCATCAGAAATGATATGATATTTATTATCCATCTAGAATAGTCTTATATGAAAATATATTAAACTTCATACCATCATACATCTATCAAACGGAAATCCCTATACTATTGGGGCTACTAGAATTTTCTATCGCAATTTCTTCAAGGGTTTCCATCAATGAAAACCAATAATCCAAACCAATTTTCCATCAATCTAAACCAATTGTTTGAAAATATCCCCCTTTGGCATTGATGGAAACACTTAAACATGATAACATTCATGCTGATACTCTTCATCAATGTTTTTATCTCTCCCCCTTTTACATCAATGGAAAAGGGTATCTCTCCTTGGGGATACTCCCCCTAACTAAATTCTCCTTGGGGCTTCTCCCCCTGTCTAAATGCCTTTGAAATTTTCTTTGTTTTTATAATCCTATGATAAATCTATCTCCCTTCATATGAATAATATATCCCCCTTTTAAAAAGGGTATCATTATGATGCAACACTAAAGTGATATCACTCATTATTCCCATGTGACAATCTCTCCCCCTAGAAACATGCCTCTTCTCTCTCTCTCCAAGCATCTAAATCTCTATCCTTCATATGATTAATCTCTTCCCCTGGAATCCTACCTCTATTCTTACCTTTTTGTCTGGAAATTTCTCTGAATGATATTTCTACCTATATTTTTTGTTATGTTTCTCTCTCTTGACTTCTCTACAAGATATTTTGTAGAAAAAATATAAGTCTTCCAGTACCTGCTATGTTTTGGAATTATTTTCCATTAGTGCTTCCTTGTGTAATCAACTGACATATATGAAAAGCATTCATGAATAAGCATTCAAATATTCCTGTCTAATTATCATCCATTATGATATTTTTTCCTTGTCTATGAACCACTCTCTGAACCACTCTATGAATCCATGCTCTCACCCACTGTCATATATCTGTCCAAACCTGTTAAGTGTTCTTACGAATACATATTTGTCCATGTTGTCCAAGACTCTTCTACACAACTTTCCATAATGTTTACCATCTATCATTGTACTATCATGAAGTCTTCACTACTAAAACTGATTAATTTATCATACTATACTTCAGCTAACTGGCTTCTCTGAATCTATCTACTAAAACTTAGCAAGCTTCTCAAAGGATGGTTCTCTAGTATGTTTTAGCTACCGCATAGACTCCCCCTATCTATTATTCATATTACATGGGAGTCTCTAAGTCAGATGGCTCATAACAATTCCTACTCCGATGCAGAGTCATCATCATCTTCATGAGTAGATTCATCATCTCTCTGAACTCTGACTTTTTTCTTTCTATCTGTGGATTCATATTTCACTACAATACCTGAAAGTACAATCTCTTGAATGTGTTCCTTATTTACATGTACTTATTTTCTTTCATTTATTTTCCAAACCTTTATGTATCTGACATCTTCCTTTTTCTTTATAGATTTGTCTTCATCTCGTCTTATTTCCAATCTTGCGATCTCTGGGACCTGGTCTTTGTTCACATGTTCTTCTTGTTTTCTTATCCATACTTTCTTATATATTATATCAATGTTCTCTTTCATGGAAGTATCGATCATTCTTCTACAATCACGAGCTATGTGTCCTTAGCTATGACATTGGTAATATTCAATGTTACGTGGGGCCACATAAGCATTTATTGCTTGAACATTTCTTTTATAATCCCTGCAATCTGCAACCTTATGTCCAAAGTTAGTACAATAAAAACAATGACCATAAAATAAATTTACATACCTGGGAGTGAATGATCTTCTTTGTGGTGTAGTCCTTCTGAATTTATGCCTTGACTGGTCATCAACATGATTGAAGCTTCATTGTGGCTTGAACATGTATGGTCTTATTGAAGATGTATCTTTATTAGTTTTCTTAGATTATGGTTGACCATGATTCCTTCCTTTGAGTACTTCTTCATAACTCATGCTCTTTTCTTCATTCTTCTGTCTAGAAACCTAGAGTGCTTCTCTTCATTCTCTACAAATGATACACATGTTTCTTTCTCTTCAACGTTCTTGTTGAGCTTGACAATTTTACTTCTCAATGTGACAACTTCTTCTTCAAGCTTCTCAATCTCTTCTTCTTTCTTTATTATCTAAGACTTCATGACTTCTTTTGTTCTATTCTCTTCTTCAAGATGGATTTTTAATGTGATTATTTCTTCTTCGAGTCCTTTTTGTTCTTGACCAAACTTTGCCTCAAGCTAGTTTAAATCATTAGTTCTTTCCTTAATATGATCTATCAATATATTCTCTCTTGTTTCTGCTTCTTCCTTTTGTGATGCTATGTTGGCTTCCAAATACTACTTTTGATATTCAAGATTTTCTTCGATCTTTCTGGATTCTTCTAGCTAAGTTCTTAAGTTCTCGATGACCTATTGGGATTCTTCAAAAATGTGAACACTTTCTTTTTGTTTCATCAACTATTTCTTGAGTGACTTGTTTTCTTCTCTTTATTTTCTTAGTTCATCTAAAGCATTGATCAGTTCTGCTTCATAATTGTCTTCTATTTCAATTAGTTTTCTGTCTCATTTTCTTCATGGCATTCCATTTCAAGATGTTCATGTTTTTCATAATTAAAGGAAAACAACATACTTTCATTGATTATGTACGCTTCATCTTATGAATATGTTTGACATGATCAAAGATATTTCTTCTTGATCTATAGTTGCATATTGCTTGACATTCTCCGACTTTGTGATGGGAGAAGAATCGATATTATGTAATGTATCCCAAAGTTATTTAGTTGATGAACATTTACCCACTTTTTCCTTTACTGAATCATATAGTCCTTCCAAAATGAAATCCATTGCAATTTTTTTTATTTCATTTCAGCTCCTTCTTTGATGTAGTCTTTTTCCTTTTTTAACTATCATATCATGTAACAACTGATGCCAAATACCATATCCTTGTGCCTTTAAAAATATTTTTTTTCTTCTTCTCCATATCACATACTTTAAACCATTCTTACCATTAAACAATGGTACTCCATTCTCATAATCGTTCATGATCTCCTTCCAATGGTTAAACTATTTCCTGAAGGAGCTTGCTCTGATACCAATTGTTGGATTACTGGGAGGGGGGTGAATCAGTAATGAGAAATTATACCAATTATTAATCCTTTAAACCAAAAATTATATTTTTTTACTTATTCAACCATGCTCATATGTTCATCATCAATATCTTATTATATCATAAGCATTAAGATTCATCAGTTCATAATAAACAATAAAAAACACATCCACACAATGTACAGTACACCAATATTTATGTGGAAACCCAATGCAGGATAAAAAACACAAAATTCTTTTCTTATATGTCAAGAATTACATTCAAGGAAGAACCAAATTCAAATTCTCCATCTACAACTGGAAGGAGGCTCCAACCCCCTAGTTTCTCAGGCTATAACCTGAGGGAAGATCAAACTCCCCAATTCTCTAGCTATAACTTGAAGGAGGCTACAACCCCCTATGTTCTCTGGCTACAACCGGAAGGTGGATACAACCACATATCATTTCCCATCCAACCGCCCTGGAATATAAGTAGAATGATGGAACCATCGTCACACTATCACTGTGATATATACTTTTATAAACTTGTACCAATCAACCTACACCAAACAACATGTAACAAATTGTACCAAACAACATGTAATCAACTTGTACGAATAACTTGTGCCAACATGTACCATGCATCAACCTATACCTCAACATGTACCATAAACAAGTGCATCAAACATGCACAAAACCTATACAAATAACCTGTCCAAGCAACCTATCACAACAACATGTCCAAACAACCTATCACAACAACATGTCTCATCAATCTTATCAACCAAACCAGATCTACTCACCAATATCAATCATTAATGAAACTCTCAACCATATGCATAATATCACCAATATGTGCATCAACCAAGACTATCACAACAACTCATAATCATCACCAAGATCAATATGTGCTTCTAATAATATACCAAGACAAGTATGCTACATCATCCATAAACCATGTGTCAACAATACTACTAACAAGTGCCTCCAACCATGTACCAAGTATGTACCAATCATGCATCAACTACACATCAACTATGACTCATCAAGATGTACCAACATCATCAATTATACACCTCATGTATGTGCCAATTCGAGCCGAACGAATGGGCAACAGGGTTGCAACAATTAGGGATACTAAATCTATCGGAGATACCCCATTTTGGTAGGAGTGAAGAAATCAATGCATGCATTAAGTTTTTTCTTAGCTATGTCCATGGATGATTCCTATGGCTGGACATGTTAGACTTTAATATATTATCAGGTTTCTTTTCAATTCACTAGATAACCATAGCATAGATAGGATCACTAAGAAATACACAATCACAAGAGACACATCATTTATCCTAGGAAACCCTCATGGGGGAGAAAACCCAGCAAAAATTTCCTTAATATAGATAGCCAATACAATGCCAAGAGAATAGACCAAAAAATAAAGAAAGTCCTCTCCCAAGTATGTGCCTCTCTTTCTCTTCCTTCTTCTCCAACTGCAGCTCCAAACTTGCGCTCTGATGAACAAGTGAGTGAGTGAAAAAATGAGGCACTAACCTCCTTTATTTATACAATTTGGTAGGTGTTGAAAGGATGTGTATTTTCACTAGCAAGGCCGACTTCTCCTTCTGGGTGGTTATAACTACTTTAATTAATTATGGGGGGTGACTTCTCATTATTCATATTACAATTAGGGTTTGACCAGTCCGCAAAAAGGGATTTGGTCATTTACAATGCCCGACATGATCAATCCACAAAAGGGGATTGATCTAATGAACAATACATCAATAATAAAATAGAATACTCTTTGCAGTTACAATATTTCAACACTCCCCCTTAACAAGAAGGGTATTCTACAACAGCATTAGGAAAGAGAGAGTGAAGCATCATCAACAACATCTTGGAACACTGACTGGCATATCTATAAATCATTGGAAGTTTTTCTCATCATCATCGTTCATAGCATGAAGTTGGAGTAGAATCATCATCCTCATCAGCGTGAGGCTAAACTAACATCATCATCATGTTTAGTGTGAGGCTAAAGTAATATCATCATCTTCAACATGAAAGATTAAATAACATCATCATCATCATCATCATCATCTTCAACAACAATTTGAAGTGGCATCATCATCATCATCTTCAACAAGAAGCTGAAGTGGCGTCATCATCATCATCTTTAGCAAGAAGCTGAAGTGGCATCATCATCATCATCTTCAGCAAGAAGCTGAAGTGTCATCATCATCATCTGCATCAACATGGATCAATATAACACTAATACATCATCATCATCAATAACAACACAGGGTCGATACAACATCAATAAAAGTAGCATCACAACATGAAGGCTTGGGCAACATCAACATCAACACTAGGCAGAGAGTCTTCAGCACGAAGTTGGCATCACAGCACGAAGTTGGCTACACAATATCATCAGCACGAAGATAGAATCATAGTACAAGACTGGAAACACAATATCATGAGCATGAATTTGGCATCACAGTACAAGACTAGAAACACAATATCATCAGCATGAAGCTAGCATCACAGTACAAGAATGGAAACACAATATCATCAGCATGAAGCTAGAATCACAGCACGAGGCTGGAAACACATCAACACAGCATGAGGCTGGCACACATCATCACAGCACAAGGTTGGCACACATCATCATAGCGCGAGGTTAGTACATCATCATCAAAGCATGAGGCCGGTACATCATCATCACAACATGATGCTGGTACATCATCATCACAGCACGAGACTCACACATCATCATCAAATAATGAGGCTAGAACATCATCAGCACAAGGCTGGCATCACAGCACTAGGTTGGGACATCATCAACACAAGGTTGGAATCATAGCACTAGGCTCGCACATCATCAGCACAAGGCTAGAATCACAACACTAGGATGGCACATCATGAGCGTGGGGTTGGCATCACAACACTACTCCCCCTTTCAATGGGGGTCCTTTCAGACTCCACCAATCTTATCTTGAAAGTGCGCAAACTTTACACAAGATAGAGGCTTGGTCAACACATCAACAACCTGTTCATTCATGCTAACATACTAGAGCTTTATGGCTTCTCTCTGCAACATATCACTAATGAAGAGATATTGGATCTCTATGTTCTTCGACTCATCATGGAACGCATGGTTCTTCATCATCTTTATACAACTTGGTTATCACATAGAATCACAGTGTCTTCCATCTCCAGATCAAATATATCTGTCCACAACATCCGAAGCCATACGACTTCACAACTAGCGGAACATGCAACAATGTATTATTCTTCTATCGTACTTGGAGAAATGTTGAATTGCTCCCTACTCTACCAAAGTCATGGCTGACAATAGACTAAATGAACATCCTGAAGTGCTCTTTTTATTAGAAGCACTTCTAGCTCAATATGAATCGGTGTGACCACTCAATATGAAGTCATCATCTCTAGTATAATAGAGACCAAAATATAATGTACCCTTAAGGTATCTCATCATATGTTTTGCAGCAACAATGTGAACACTTTTGGGATCTACCAGAAACTGACTCAAGGTGTTCATAGAAAAACACATATCTCGCATGGTTTTCATCAGATACATCAATGATCCAATGATCTGTCTGTACAGTGTAGCATCAATCAATTTTGAAAAAGTGTCAACCAGGATCTTCAACTTTGTTTCCATAGGTGTATTCATGGACTTACACTCCAACATGTCAAATCTCTTCAGGATTTCAACTACATACTTCCCTTGGTTAAGGAATATCCTCTCTGGGCTCTGCCAAACCTCAAGACCTAAGAAATAGTGCATTAGGCCAAGGTCTTTCATCTCAAATTCTGCAGTGAGCTTCTTCTCACATTTAGTGATGAGATTTTCTTATCTATTTAAGAATAAGTCATCCACATACAACAACAATATAACATGCTCATCATTCATAGCCTTGAAGTAAAGGTTAGAATATGTTTTATTCTTGGTAAATCCCAAGATTGTCAGGAAACTGTCAATTCTTCCATACCAAGCTCTAGGAGCTTGCTTCACCAAGTACAAAATTCCCTTCAACTAGCAGACATAAGTCTTTCTATATTCAATCTTCAAACCAAATTTTCACATTACATTGTACCAATCTGGTACACTTGCTCGGCTGCAAATCCATCTTCACAAACATGTGCTAGCTCTATTTTCTCTCTGCAAAGCACTATCCCTTTCACTGCTTGAGAGTATGTCCTCTTCTCTTTCTGCAATTGTTCCTTCTAGAACTGGGACTCTACACCTACACCTACTCTATAGCTGAGAATGGTTTCTCCATTCTCACTGTGACTGCTGAAGTCTAGGAGTAACTCCTCTACTCCATCATGGAAACAACTTCATCCGAGAGTGGATCAATAACTGATACTGAAGGTAGCTCTTCTTATTTCATGGAGGTAACTCTATCTTTTATTGTAGTCATGTCTCCATGACCCAACTAATGTAATGCACCAACTTCCACTCAATTTAAAATATGGGGATTTCTCCCCCTCCATCTCATACTATATATAAATCATGGTTGTTTTGGTTGTCTTCATAATTATTGGAACTATTTCTTCAATTACTGGAGTAAGTGTCTCGTCATAGTCTTCTCCCTCTTGCTAGGAGAATCCTCTAGATAGACATCAGGATTTTATACATCTGCAACATGCTTGATTTGTATAGATCAATATTGGAAGTCAATACTAACTTCTCTTCTAGTCTCATAGAAGAATCCATATCCTAGTCTTTATGACTGGCTTCCTTCTCTGTTATTGAAACAAGGGAATCTTCCCAGGAGATTTCATATCTCCTAGAAGTTTTGAAGCTACGACCTAGTCTTCTCACGACATCTGTCTCCCAGTCTTGGAAGTTGTCTCTTCATTTGATCCTTTCTAAGATCAATCTTACCCTCGATTTCTTCTAAGTCTACAAGGACTCCATCATATCTTATAGGGTATACTTGGTGTTGAATGCCAAGTCTAAATATGAAAGACTGAGTTAAGCTCCAAACAAGTTCTGCTTCTGTCAAGGTGACTTCATTAACCTTTGAACAATTTTGTTGTGAGTTCTTGTTCTAATGTTCGGTCATCTTTGGATCCTTTTGTTCCTTTCAATCAATATTCATATGAGATACTCTGAATCTCAAAAGATAGCTTCTTCTTCATCTTCTTTGGTACATGAGTGTATATGGTCATGTACATAGTCTGCTTCATCTCTTATCCAATATGTTTCCCTCTGCAACCTTCACTATAGCTTCCTCAAGGTCATCACTTGTGACCTGAAACAAGGTCAACAAAACAACAAGCAATAATAATACTATTTTGATACTAGTAGATAAAATAATATCATGAATAATCATCATAGTATCTCCTCTAGATATATCACTTGTGACCTGTCTGAAGCAAAGATCAAAAGTAAGAAATAAAATACGAAATGAGGTCAACACTTTTATAGTTTTGTGATCAAACATTCCTCCATCGAAACCTAGAACTAACAGAAGAAGTTTCTCCTAGAGGGGATGTTAGTTGTATCTGGAAAATGATGAAATTAAGCATGTATCTTGATATGCTCACATGCTGCCAAGTATAATACTTTTCAAAGACTGCTACCTCAACTATAATGTTTACCTGTAAAGGGGTAATTATCAACTTGTCATGTGCAACTTTGAATCTTATCAACTTAATTAATCAAACCTGGAACTTGGTGTCTTGTCCTCAAGAATGAGTGTGTTTCTTTTCTTCCAAGTCTCCTTCACTCAAGATGACAAGTTCTTTCTTCAACCTATCTTTTGTACTAGGACAATATGCTATATTGACAGAAGGTTGGGTTAGAGAATAAACTCTATGATCTTAACTTTAATCAATCTAATACTTTCACTTATATTTTGATCAAAGGTTAGTATGATGGTCATAGCTTCAACATGCAACCTAGATCAAAATAATTTCATAACAAATAGATGCATATTTAGAATAATCAAACCTAGGTTGCATTATTCCTCTGAATGTGTTGGATCTTGAGATCCTTCTACATCTATGGCAAGAGATCCCCTCTCATGCAAATACCCTTTAAATCTTAACCATTGAAACATATGGGAGTACATACCTCTAATAGCATTTTCCAGTAGTGGCGCCATCTTGTAGAAGCGGTAATAATTACCAACTCTTAAGAACTTCAAGGGTGACTGCAACTGGTACTACAGTTGATACTTCAACTGATACTGAAATTCCAACTGCAACTGCAACTTGTTCTAAAACTGCAACTGCAACTTAGGGTTTTATGAGGAAACCCTAGTTTTTCAAACTTAAAATTTTGAAATTATGATCCAGGGGTTGGATGCACTAAGCTAAGGCGAGTATGCTGGTACAGTCAGATTTCTGAAAATCCAAATTCTCCCCCCTCAAACTTGACCAGCGGATTTATGGACTGGTGCTTTTAGTTTTCTGGTACTTTTGGTTTTCTGGTACTTCTGGTGCTATTGAAAACTATGTTTTCACTTTCTAGGAGATATAACCACTAAAAAGGTGTGTTGAAAGTGCCAAAGAGTTCCTTGAGGAAGGACGCACTTTTCTAGATGGATTTTGGGATGAAATGCCTCTTCAATAAAAATCCCTAATTTTTATGTACGACAATAGTGACGTTTTTCTTCTTGTTGTGAAAGATGCTCTCTTCAACTTAGCTCTGATACCATGTTAGAGTTTAAGCTATTATTACATTTATTTTCAGTTCACTAGATAACCATAACATATATAGGATCACTGAGAAATACACAATCACAATAGACATGTCATTTATCCTGGGAAACCCTCATGGGGGAGAAAACCTAGCAAAACATCCTTAATATAGATAACCAATACAATGCCAAGAGAATAAACCAAACAATATAGAAAGTCCTCTCCCAAGTATGTGCATCTCTCTCTCTTCCTTCTTCTCCAACTGCAGCTCCAAACTTGCACTCTGATGAACAAGTGAGTGAGTGAACAAATAAGGCGCTAGCCTCCTTTATTTATACAATCTGGCAGGTGTTGAAAGGACGTGTCTTTTCACTGGCAGGGCCGATTTCTCCTTCTGGGTGGTTATAACCACTTTAATTAATTCTGGGGAGCGACTTCTCATTATGAATATTACAATTAGGGTTTGACCAATCTGCAAAAGGGTATTTGGTCATTTACAATGCCAAACATGATCAATCCAAAAAAGGGGATTGATCTAATGAATAATACATCAATAATAAAATAGAATACTCTTTACAGTTACAATATTTCAACAGGATGGAGTCGTGTCGATAGATATACAATTGATTGTGTGGATCAAAATATTACCTACACAAGGAGAAGAGCCTTTTCCATTATTCACAAACAAGGCCAACGAGAAATCACTATTAGAAAGGATGAAGGAAAAGTATGAAACATATAGTGTAGCATGTGGGCTTGATGTAGCGATCATCACTAACGATACAACAAGGTTTGTGACACAATTTTTTGCGTGTAAGCTACTGAGAAAATGTTGCAAATATCAAATACCAGCAAGATCCATAGTAGTAGCAAAGAAGTGTGTATCAAGATTAATGATGAACTGGTCGACCTTTCCAGTCAATCAACTATTTCTAGACTATAGGGAGGCACAGAAGAAAGGAACAAAATTCCACTATGCATGGCTATTAATATTTATAGCACTAACTGCATGGAGGGATCCCAAAGAGACACAAATCTTGGAAGGAATTCATAATATATTTTCGGCAGCGAGATATATGGATTTATGGCATACCGTGCATAAGGATCGACAAATGGATAATAATGTTACTTTTTATATTTACAAAGAGAATATTTGACAATGTATCGAGGACATGAAGTGAATTCCACTACATATTGTTGAAGTATATAAAGGTATTGCGCGGTTTAAGGAAGGGATGCATCATATCTATATTCAGGTGAAGAAGGATCCATATTACTGATATTTTTTTATGCATTACTAAGCGACAGAGCAAGACATTAGCCAAATAGTAAATGTTTGTGATGAAGAGTGAAGAAACCGATAGATATAACCAAAGAAACTTCAATATGAATAGGAACAAGGAGAGCATTGAAATGGAAAAGAAGACGTGTGTGAAGTCCCACCACCTGTTGGTGAGAAAAGGAAAGAACACCCCGAGCATCCCGGAGTGTAGCATCAGAAGAAGAAAAAAGTTGTAAAGAAAGTGGTCATTCAAGAATTAAAGGAGGATAAATTAGACAAGATCGCAGATCAAGTTAAGGAGGTTATTGATGAGGCTTTTGACCAAGTGGTGCGGAAGCAAGAATAAATGTACTCAGACATGCAAGCATGGATTGTCGCACTTCGAAATATTTTGGAGACAACTAGGATAGATCCATTTTAAATAGGAGAACAAGAGTAGATGGAGAGTATGATAGAGGAAGATCCGATGAAATACCTCCCATCTACAACATCATGAGAGCATATGGTGATGAAGACAGCAGCAGGAGATTTATATTTCCCTACAACAGAGTTGTAGGAGCATGCAAATGCACTTAGTTATATCGACTTAGTGTTTTCTTAGTTCCCAGTAGAAGTATTACATAGTTTGCATACGAGCGTCACACAAGAAATTCAATTGCATGCGGTGGCAACGTTGATACATTTTAATAAGGTAGTTGTAGAAAATGAGGTGCTACAAGAAGAACATGATGAAATTATGTTGGAGAGGGATGAGGCCACACAGAGGATAGAAATATTGAAACGAGTGATACAGGGGGTCTATAGTAATATTCCATATTTATCTATGGATATAGATGCCCCTTTCGAAGAAAAAGTCACAAAGATCGGTGAATCCATTCAGGGATTCCATGTGAAGATTACTGATTTGGAAGCATGTCAAACATTGAGTACACCACTGGAAGAAAGAGAGAAGATAGAGAAGACAGTTGTGACGATAGTAGAAAGAATAAATATCATGGATGAAGAATGTAAAAAGTTGTACGATGGAAGAACACAAGTACGTAATGCGCTACTGGATAAGGAAAAACTAAAAGCATTAGATCAAAAGCTACATAAAGTGAAAGAGAAGGCGTGGAATATCAAAGACACGATGAATACTCTCCCAACAAAGAAAAATATGGTTTCCTTGGTGGAGAAAAAACAAATAAACCAGAAGATAAATCAGATCAGGGATGAGCAGTAGACATTGGCGCAAAAGTTAGAGCCACTGGAAGAAGAGGTGAAGAAAGCAGTACAAGAGACTGAAGAGAAGTTGGATACTCCTATCACCACACAAGCCGCAGAAGAGATATCAGTGTAGGAAGTAGAAGCAAAGAAAAATGTCACAATTGCAAGGGAGACATTTGAAAAACTCATTGCGACACTAAAGGCAGCCCAAAACTATAACTGAGTGGGTCGGGACAAGCCACAGGTGAGTGTTGGGGGCCTACTAGAGCAAGGAATTTTGGGACTAGTTTTGGGAATCACGCAGGAGAAAATTGTGTGACAAGTTTATTGAGGAGCAACGTGCACGGAAGAAAGGAAGACAAATAACGCATTTTCAGGGGTCAACGCGTGCAGAAGGAATACGTTATTTAGAAGTAGTTAGAATTTTTTTTCCATTTTGTAATGGGCTAAGCCTTAATATCAATGTATAAATATGTACGGGTTTTGGATAGAAAGGAAGGGTTTTTTGGAAAGTATGGAAAAGTAGGGATATGTTTGGAGAATCAAATCAAGTAATAGGTGTGAGTGAGTTTTGATCTTAGTGTGCACTGTATGCGCGAACTGTAAGGGTGTGTTGGGTTATAACTGAGATATATTGTATGAGCGTAGTGCACACCTTTTGTAAGAGATGATGTTGAATGATAATATAAAAATCCTATCTTTGTGGACATAGACCAGTTTGGGGTGAACCATGTTAAATATTTGTTCTATGATGTATGTTGTGTTGTGATGTGTTTCTTTTTTGTTATGTTTATGGCGCACTTAGTGAATGAATGATTAGTATGAATAATTTATGTGCTGGTTTTGCGCACTTGATGAATGGTTTAATGAAGGAATGTTAAGTATGATGAATATTATGAACGTTTCCCATTTCTCCATGATTGCAGAAACCTTGTTCCTGCAGTCCTCATAGGTACCTTGGGTGAGACTTCACCTTCTTCCGGGTGATGCCGAAAGGGTCATTATATTTAGGGTTTTGTTGTTGATTTAATGTTGAACCTAGGCTCTTCCCATTGTGCGCCAACACCTAGGAAGCAGGTTGAGATAGCTGGGTAGCATTGAGAAAGGCTTTGAGTATCCCAGAAAATACTTGGGAAGTATCAAGAAGATGTGGGAATCCTCGAGTAAGGGCCCAGGGAGAAGGAAACAAATTCAAGTAGTGGGATACAGGACTAGGTAACAGGCAACAGGATCAGGCAGCAGGTCCAAGAAACTAATTTTGAGTTTGTCAACAAGTTGTAGAGATGGTCGCTTCAGGATTTTGATTCTAGGAAAGGTTGGAAAGTGTGTTCAACTATAGTACTTGGAAGGAGATAATCATGTTGATCTTGGTGGAGAACGCGATATGGGAGTTTTCTAATTCTCAAATAACTCCTCCAACAAATTTGGAAGAACAAGTCTTTCATAAACAAAAGGATGTGAAAATCAGGTGCATTATTCTGTACGGAGTGTGTTAGCACATAGGATGTGTAGCAGTCAAAATATTTTTATATTTCTAGGTATGAGTCATAGGGTATTTAAATTTTTAGGTTTTGAGCTATATCTCATGTCATAAATCATGTTTGATTCTTCATGAGCATAGTTTTAATTTTAGTCTTTGTAAGAACCTTGGTGTCATGATATTGTTAATCCTCATGAAATAAATAAGGGTCAGCATGGGTCACACCCTTGAGTATTTTTAACAAACCCTAAGAAGGAGTGGTTCAGTCCCATATGGGTCTTTCGATGTTTGTTTAACGATTCCAAAGATAGAAAACTCGAAGGTTTTTCATGTTCATAGATTTTGGAAAAACACTTAAAAGAGAACTCTCTCGGTTCCTTTTTCATAAAATATTTCAAAAGGACCGAAAAAGTGATAAACTATCGCCCATCAAACGTTTTATTCAAGTAATTTTATGAGCGTGAACAGAACAAGGTCGCTCGACAATCTTTTCTCTTTTAAGGAGTGTGAAAAGAGATTAAAGGTTACTCCATAAGTTTCATTATTTTCGTGTTACCATGATGAGTACGAAAAGACGACAAAAGTATACTCAGTTACATTCTCATCAATTTTCGAGCACGAGAACGAACAAAGACTAAGCTCGAATTTTTTTTGAAAAACCCTAAAAAGTAATCGTACATGTGACGAAAAAGAAAAACAAATTTCCAAAACTGTCCATACTTCATTGTTTGGAACCCTAGTCTGCCCATCTACGAGAAAAAAAACACTCACAAGACCATTAGGCTGGTAGGTTTTTCAGAAAATATACTTAAATGATATAAAATATTTTTAGAAAAAGTAAAAAATGAGATAAATAGAGGTAAGAACTTATTTTCACTATTTCATTTGTATTTGGTCAAAAACTTGTCAAAGAGTCCTTTTTTCACCTCATATTTCGTTGATCGATTGCGGGGAGCACAGGCGATCATTTGGTGAATGGTTTGCGTGAAAATGGTGAGTACTTCGTCTTTTTCCTTTTCAATGTTTTAAAATTCATTTCAATTTGTTAAAAGATGATTTTTTGGGTGAATTTTTGGGCCGTAGGCGGGCGTTGGGGCCACCGCAGGTGCCACATATCGGGACCTGCGGAAAACCAAAAAATAAAATGATGCGTTGGACCAAAATGAATTTCAAAACATGAAAACTAAAGGTGCTAACTTCTTTCTTTCATCTCCATGTAGGTATTTTGATTGCAAAGATGTTGGAGTGGAGAGAAAGACAACATGAAGACGATGATGAAATGGCTTTAAATGATCTGGCCACCATAAATTCCCTATGACGATGTGGTTTGTTAAATTTCTTCAAGATCTAGGGCATGAGAGCCCAACTGAGAATTTTAGAATATTTGGTTTAAATGTGGGACATGGACCAACAAGTATTTCATGTGGGTGCTCATGTTCTTTCCTTGAAAATTGAAGATATTTACTTCTTGACGGGGCTATCCCGTCGTGGGGCATTGTTGCCACAAGGGTAGACCCAGGGTTCAATGCTACAATAGTGCACCAACAAAACCCTAATTACTGGCCCTTTCAGCAAAACCTGCAAAGAAGATGAAGTCTCACCCGAGGTAGAGGAAGGGGTGGTTGCAGGACTCAAGTGTCTGCAACCTAAGCTGGGACACAGATCTATGATCATATTGCTTAGCAAGAACTTAGCATAGATCCTTCATCAATATTCCACTTAGATCTACTTCGCTGCTATAATAGAGAATCATAGTATTCACTTAGTTCTAGATTATTTTAGCACTTAGCAACAACAAGACGGATCATATCTGGTAGAACAAGCCCTTAGCACATTCATACACATCAGATTTGGCATTCATATACATCTCTAGCACTAAGCATAAGCAAGTCTATCTAATCACATCTAAGCACTTAGCAATACAAACATATAAGAAGAAACACAAATCACAACACACAGTATTTACGTGGTTCACCCCCACCCTGGGGCTACATCCACCAACTCTTATTCTTTAATATCTTTAGTCAATCAGGTTACATCACAGAGCTATCAAAATCCTACTCCACATAGGATAGAAAATCTCTGCGCACCTCACCAGATCCTCCTTCCTTGAGTAGATCTAGCACAAACCCTCCTTACAATATGTGCACTCAACACTTACAATACTTTCACTCAGCTTTGCAAGTCAATCACATAGATAAATTCTAGCACTAATCCCTTGGCTAATCTTCTCCTCTACTTACATCACCTAGATATCTATTTATACATTACAAAGTGGTCCTAAGTATGGGTAAACCCATGGGACAACATCCCTTTCCCATTACATTGTCCCAAAACCCAAAAAGGACCCAAAAAGTGGGCCGAGATCCCATGATCTCTTCTTCGCTTAGCGCTCTATCTTCGACAGGCTGTCAAAGTCCCAACAATGGTCAAATATGACCAAGTATTCCTCAAAACTTCATCAAGGGCCAACAGGCCCCCAACACTCACCTGTGACTCATCCCAAGTCACTCAGGTCTGACCAATTCTGCCTCGAACGCATCGATCTTGGCTCGAGCCACTTCGACCTACTATATTGTTGTTGCCTCTTGCTCGATGAACTCCTGGATGAGTGCATCATTTATTGGTTCCTCAGGGTGCTTCTCTGCTAAGATGATGACCTGTTCTAGCTCTGTTCCTTGGGTCTCGATCTCCAAAAATAACATGTATGCCTTATCCTACATGGGTTGGATTCATTGAGTGACCTCCATTACTTTACTTTGAAGTGTGTGAATCTATTGTTGGGTGGTTCATTGCATGTGAGACTGCTTCATTCTCTCTATCGGTGATAGGGCCTTCAGCTGCACTTGTAGCTTTTCGGCTTCATGAATTGCCTCCTGGAGTTGTGACTCCAATTTATGCAATTCTGGATTCTCGGTTAGGCTTTCATATAACTGCGCACTTCTGCTACTTAACTATTTGCATTCCTCAGTGAGTGATTTAATCCCTTCTACTATTCTCTGGGCAGTCATTTCTCACTATTCATGCACTTCTTGCAAGGTTTGTGGTATGGTCTGAAGTTCTAATTCCATGACTCTTTGTTGAAGTTGTTGAATAACTTCGGCAAGCTTCATCACTTGGCATTCTATGGGTTCTTCTGCCTTCTTCTCTAAGCCGATCACAGAGTGGAATCCTCTGTTGACTGCTTCTTCAATCCCTATCTGCTTTGTGAGAAACTTCTCTTTCTCTTTTCGGATCTTCACCCTATCTTCTTAAAATTTCTCTTAGATAGTATCCTTCTCTTGCTGCGTAGCTCAGCGTTGCTCGATGAATTCCTCATGTGTTTGCTTTAAGTCCTGGGTGGCCTACGCTATTTCTTCATGTTCTTTCCAAAGGTGTACTTCAACTGTTTCATCAATCTTACGGAGTTGAACTGGTTCATTTTCCTCTTCTATTGTTCCTTCTGGTAGGGGCGCAGTTGAGATTGCGCAGCTAGAATGGAGGGCTTGTTGTACTCCTTGGAGTGCAATCTCGATTCTATTGTAAATTGTCTCTTGCTTAGCTTCCTGATTTTCTATTATCTCTTCTATGGCTTCATTCATAGTTGTGATGAGGAAACTGAATTCATCTGGAGTGAGTGTGGTTTGCAACTTAGTTATGGGTGCTTTCTATTTCTTTCGACAGGAAGGTTCTAGAGGCAAACCCTTCCTCTTCTTTAGGATTTCTACTTCATCTTCTGGCCTCTGTTCGAATTCTTCTAAGTCTTTTCCATTACCTCCTTGCTCTGGTGTAATGGATGCAGTTCTTATAGATATGTTGTCTACATCCTGGATTTCCTCATCCTTCTTTGTATTTTTAGTTTTCTTTGTCTTACTAGGCCTAGGTGTATCTTGCACAGCTTCTGGGCTGTCGATGTCGGACATTTCTGTGGTGTCTGCTGAAATAAGGAGGTTTGCTGACCATTCCCTGGTGATCTCCTCCAAGTCATCTTCTGTCATCTTATAATAAGACTGAATTTGTTCCCTTTGCTCATCAACACGTGCTGTAATGTATATGAAATGGTGGTCCACGTTGAACTTTATCAGAGGTCTAAACCTGTGTAAAGTATTCGGGGTCATGCGAGGCTCGGATTTGATGGTGAGCTTCAACTGGGTGTAGAAGGTATGGTATAAGGCATTAGATTTACATTGCTTGTTTATATCATTTGAATACCATAGTGTACTGAAATTTGTGGCCAGTGGTTCAAAGGGGTCGATGTCCAGGAAGGTTTCACCTTCTGGTAGCTCCCATGCAATGAAATCTATAAGTATCAAGAGCCAGCTAAAATGGAATTCATGCCCATGATCTTGGGTTTCTCTGCAGTCAATCTCTAGTTGATTCACCAGGTACTTCACATAGTTCATCTGTAGTCCCTATGCGCACTTCCCTACGAGGTCTACTACAAAGTCGAACACTTGCATGGGTCGATTCTTGCATACCAACATCCCTGCAATCAGTTGACATGCGAGGTGCACTGCGCCACTTTCAATAGAAGCTACCTTTTAGCCTCGCACTCCTTTCTCAACATCACCATAGGCTTCTTTGATTTTCTACACAAGAGCGTGATCCGCAGTATTTCCAAGATAGTAACCATGGGGATCAGGGCCCTTCATGCTAAGCCCGGTGATCCAATTGATCAGTGTTGTATCAACTATTATTCGATGGTTTAACCATAGGTATCATCCATGGTAGCTCGCCAACAACAAATTCACACAATCATTCACCTCCTGGTGTCTGCCGAAGTGCAGTATCTTTATAATGTTCAGCAGGGTGGACTGCGCAAGGTTCATAGTGCACTGTTGAGGGATGATCTTCGAGTTCTTTCCCTTCATCTTCATCAGATATTTATAAGGGGAAAGCATGCCATAAGCCTTCCGGTCACCCAGGTTGTAGTCCCTGAACTTCATGACCGCTATCTTGCCCTGGTCTATGCAGACTATGTGTACTTCTTTCGGCAGGTACGCAGTGATGAGAGTGTACTCAAAGTCCCTAGGCACACTGTCTCTGTTAATTTCACCCTCATAGGTGGTATGTAAGTAGGTAGGATGGATGGAACCAACTTCGCGTTGGCCATATCGTCTTTATGTTTGGTTCTTCTTTCTGTGTCGGCTCAGGATGTTCCTTCTCGAGCAGTCGACGGGGAGGCTTGCACTCCTCTTGTCGATGATGCCTGTAAACCTATAGACATGACTCTTTTGGTTCTGAGGCTAGCGAGTACCTCTCTTACATATTCTTCAGATGCGCTAAATTTGTCGGACATATACGCTTAGGATTGATATCTCAGGTTCTCAAAGTAAGGTAGGTACTGTAAAGAGTAAGAGTAGAGTAATCACTGGTCACAATAAATGTTGTATGCGGGCTCAAATTCTCAATTAGCAAAAGTTTCTTCTGTGCATGGTGCGATGGAATAAGTAAGCAATTCTGTAACGAATCATTTGTAATGGATATGGGGCTTCATTAACTCTTGTTCTGCCTGTTATGGAGCAGTCTAATGGTCTAGTGATGAGACGTCAATGATTTTCGATCCTTTCAGTGTGGCAATCGAGTGGATATATCAGCTTCTAACGGCTATATTGCTTCACCACGGCAAAGTTCCCTATGTCGTTGTTCTGATATCCCAAGGAAGCTCCAATTCTGCAATTTTTCCTTCTGCGAGGCTCCCTCTGGAACCTTCTGTAGTCTTTCTATCTGGGCTTTCTTATTACTTAGATTTCTAGCCTTCTTCCCATTGAGCTTCGTCTCGGTGATCCTTTTTCCATTCTGATTCTTATCCTCATCAGATATAGTCACTTTGCGCTGTCGATATTCTTTCTTCGGTTTCAAGGGTAATACATCTTCATCATTTGGAACATGCATCTCAGTCCCTTGTGGTTCTTCTAGTATTCTTGAAAATTCGACATCCCAGTTACTGGTGTCAAATAGCTCTAATTTGTTATCTTGTTTGTTCATCAAGTAAGTGATCTTTCCAGTCATGAAATCCATTAGGTCTTGCTTCTTCTTTTCTAGGGTTTCCTTTTCTTCTTTTCTTCGGATCTGGTCTTTCTCAATACATGTCTTTCCTAACAAAGCTAGAAATGGGGTGTTATTCTCAATAAACTTGATAAATTCAAATTCTTCCTCTACTGAAGTTCCATTGATGCTCATAAATATCTGGGTAATACTTCCACATAGGGTTACCAATTTTCCTTTAAACAAACTTATTCCTCCCAATGAATGAATCATAGCAAGCCTTCCTAGGGTTTCCCAAGTTATTTCTGTCATAATATTCACCTATGTTTCCTCATCCAAAACACAGTCTATGTCGAAGTCTCCTATTCTTACTTTGATTTGCTCTTTGTTTATGAAGATTTCTGATAAACTGACATCTTTATGCCCATTCACAGTTTCTTTCATCTATGTTAATATTTTTTTCTGATTCTTTCTGTGGTCCTGCTATTTCTGGATCTTCCTTAGGGTTTTCTTCATGCAGATTCATTCTTTCAAGCTTGGCAATCAATCAAGGGCAATCCAATACTTCATGGTCCAAAGATTTGCAACAGAGACAACTAGGTTTTCCACCAGGGCATTCCTTAGCTAGATGTCTCGGTCGTCTGCAACTATAACATAGGGTTAATACTCTCTTATTTTTAAATGATCCCCATCCTTTTCTGTACTGCGCACCAGGATCATGGTAGCTAGCCTGCAAAAAATTCTTTCTAGGATCCTGCATCCATTTCTTAGTCCAAACATTCTTTCTATGCATAGGTATAACATATCTATCACTGTACTTATCAGATCTATTCATATCAAGCTTTCTTTCATCTATTAATGCCCTAGTTTTCAAGCTAGGACAAAATCTATCAAACATACCTAGATTCATGCTTTAGTAACAAATATTTTTCACTTATGTTACTTCTACAGAGAACAAATCTTTCAGATCTAGAAACTTTTAACTATTCTTACCTTCATTAGAACACTGAACTTACAGATCTTACCTCTTTTCTTCAGAGACTTCCACTTTTACCTTTCTTAGAGCACAAAGCGTTCAGATCTCACTTCTTTTTATTCAGATATTTCTTTCCTTCTTTGGCACAGATATTTTTAGATCAAGTGGATTACTGCACACTAGGGTATAGGTCCTCGCACAGAGATTTTACAATTTCAGGACAAATCTTTTCACAAAGATTCATTTTCCTTAGTTCCCAGCAATCACAGTTTCAAGTCCCAGCAAAGGAACCATTTGTTGGCACATGGGAACACCCAAGGTTCGACGCTACAACAATGCACCAACAAAAACCTAACTACCGGCCCTTTCGGCAACACCTATGAAATAGATGAAGTCTCACTTGAGGCAGAGGAAGGGGTGGTTGCAGGACTCAAGTGTCTACAACCTAAGTTGGGACACAGATCTATGATCGTATCACTTAGCAAGCACTTAGCATAGATCCTTCATCAATATTCCACTTAAATCTACTTCGCCTCTATAACAGAGCATCACAGTATTAACTTAGCTCTAGATTATTTTAGCACTTAGCAACAACAAGACGGATTAGATCTGGTAGACCAAGCGCTTAGCACATTCATACACATCGGATTTGGCACTCATATAAATCTCTAGTGTTGTAGGAAAATCTCCCTGCAGACAGGTAGATGACCTCAAAGAGCTTGACCTTAACTCTAAGATAGAAAATGATTAACATGGACACTGACTTCCTTTCAAATCTATCTAAACTAACACATGAGAAGGAAAGATAACAGAAGTACCTCTTTATCGACGTTTTTCCCGTCACGCTCTAAGTTGCGCTCCAATCCTTTGCTCCTCGCTGGATCCTATGGACAAAACAAGATACAACCACTTCCTACTCTATTGATGTTATCTTAAAAATAGATCTATCTATTAACGATAAGTTCTTGTAACATCATACACAAACTAGAAAGAAACAGGACAAGCGTGTCATATTAATGAGAATAACGACAGCAGTGCTTACAATCATAGATGCGAATGCGGTAGCTTTGTCAAGTCCCCTTCGTCTAACCCTTGCCTGAAAGATCCACAACCTAGATAGCAGCAGCTTTACTGATCACTCTCCTTTGGCTGACTGTGTATTTCTTATTAGATCATAAGTTTCATGCTAGTAATTCTTCCCCCTTTCCACCATTATAGAGCCTGATTTTATAGGTTAAGAGGAGATTAACTTCTTGAGTTATCTTTAGAACAAGTTGGGAACCTTCTCCTTAGATCAGGGATCTCTTGATGAAAGAAAGAATTCGAATACAACTGCCTCGTAATCTCGAAAGATCCTCTCCTTGTTCTCCTCAACGGGCCAACTACTGCCCCAGATTGGGAAGCGCTCCTTCAGAAGAGGCATCAGAGCGCTGGAGCGCTCCTTGAGAAGCTTAGGAAGAGCGATAGCACCCTCAAGGTCAGTAGTGCTCCTTCACAAGGGGTAGGGGAGCGTTAAAGCCTCCTGATGCCTTGTAGGGGGGTGCCAGCACTCCTAAGGCTGATATAAAGGAGCACTCCCCCTCAAAACCTTTGTTTCAGAGTTCTTTTCAGGTGTCAAGAGTCCTTTGACTTCAGTTAACCAGTTTCTCTGCTTCAAATCAGGTACATGAGATGTTTTAAGTGTCTCCTTAGTGTCGTCGACATAGAAGTATGCTCGAACATTGTTTGTGACACTTATGAACAACTTGCGACACTTGCCAAAGTTGTAAGGAAGATGCGACACTTACGACAATTGAGAGGAACATGCGACACTTATCCAGTTGAGTAATTTTGACGTGTAACATAATGCCCCCCAAAGTATGAAGTTAGAAGATGCGAACCGATAACTAAAATACTTTGTATATGTTCAAGAAAGGGTATAGACTCGGAGAACCTGACGGAAACTGCACACAAACATCCAACAAATATCATGACATATTTCAAAACCCAAGGCAAGCATACCTATGCTTGGGTGATCAAGAGCTGCAAGATATGGCCGCCATAAAATACACTGCGGATCCATAATTGTATTGATAAGAGGTATAGCCACCAAAGATACAACGTGGATCTATACTCTGATGACTCGAACTAATCGTAGCCATGAAGAATACACAGTGGATCTACGAGATGAAAAGACATAGCCACGACCAATACAAAGTGGATCTATGTAACAGTGTATGTGTTCTTTGTCCAATAGAAACTCCTTCGCAACCTGGGCAAATCATATATCAAAGTGATTACTCAACCCAGGGTCTTCTCACCAATCCCAACATGATATGATTCCAACCAAGTGAATAAATGTCTTGATGTCGAACATGGCAGAAACCATTTGATTACCGGTCAATGGTGTAAACTGTTAACAAGTGCGAGGGAGATCACCATTAATGTCAATGATTCCCAAGGTACACTAGTACATTCCAGCAAATGTGAATAGATGAGCTGAGGTCGAACATTCATGGAATAATTCGATCAGAGGTCAATGATGCAAACCTACTGTCGAATGTGAGGAGGCCTGCCATTGAGGCATGCAGGTCCCAAAGTACTAACTGGTTTCTAAGTCTAATTCCCAGATAATGTGTTGAAGTCGACAGGAATAGACTCGTCGAGGGAGGGCCTTGATGTATCCCCCATCAATGACATGAAACGGACATAGAGATGCAATTGGTAGGCCAAAAGGATATGGACTGACACTGGTTTTGAGGCAAGATATTTGGGACGGATGACCCTCGAGGCAGATACTTCCCTTGAACACTAAGGCACAACAGCAAAACATGACATGGAACAAAACTATGCAGTGGGTATTGTGACTTGCATCGGGTTACCCAAAGGAGTGAAAGGGGCTCAAAAGATTGGCTCAGTGCAGAGGTTTAGCATATTATAATATATGCAGATGACAAAGTGTCGTGTTCAAGGGCGACTCTAAGAAGTGTTGGATGATGTTCTCAGGAGACTGCTTGGCTTGCTCCTTTCAATTTTTCCCCCATCCAGATGGAAGAGTACCTCTTTTTGATTTAATGAGCTCGAGAAGGATAACACATGCTCAATATAACTCACCTTCGGTAAGTTCCTCTTCCTTTGTTTAACAAACCGAAAGAAGTAAGGGTTTGTTCCCATATGGGTCTATCAATGTGTGATTTAACGAGTCCAAAGACAGAAAAATCGAAGGTTTTTCAGGATTATAGAGTTTGGAAAAACACTTAAAAGAGAACTCTCTCATTTCCTTTTTTGTACAGTAGTCTAACGAGACCGAAAAGGGTTAAACTATCGCTCGAAAGATGCCCTTTCTTACCTTTTAACGAGTGTGAAAGGAAGCAAGGTCACTCGACAATCTTTTCATATTTAGAGAGTCTGAAAAGGGTTTAAAGGAGACTCCAGGGGGGTTCCTTTTTCGTGTGTTCGTCTCCATACGGGTCCGAAAAATAGATAAAAGTTTACCCAGTTACGTTCTCATATTATTGAGCTCGAGAACGAACTAAGACTGTGCTCATAAATGTGACAAGGTGAATAATCCATCAAGACTGCCAGGAAACCTGCGATGCTAGAACCACAAACCAGTGATTAGTGAAGCCAACATATTATTAGAGAAACCCACAAATGACCATACCCTATGAAAAATGAAAATTTCATAAATAACAATTCATTGAAAACCTCATTTACCATTTCATTTTGCAAGGATTTTGGAGTAGTGGAGAATCCCATTTTGAAGCAGATCTTGTTTTGCTCACTGCCGGAGCTACGGTTCACCGTTTTGCTTGTCGTTCGGACCAGGTAGGTGTCCATCTCTTGCTCTTTCAAACACATGGTTTCACATTCATTCTAATGGCATCATTTATTTTAAAATATGAGCCCTAAGTTGCCCCAATTAGAACCAAATCGGCCTCTTTGACAATTAATGGAAAAATGGGATTCTTTTACAAAAAATGTTGTAGGAAAGGATGGCTAAGATTCCAACTCCCTAGTAGTTTATTAGATAGGTCGTTTTTTAGCAAGGAATCCATAAAAACATCTTCCCAAGTGCCCACGCAGCCCCCAAATTCGTTTTGAATTTTTAAAACATTTTTATTATTGTTTGACGAATGTTAAATGCTTAAGAGAGGGCGTGGTGGTTACTAAGAGTGTATGGTTACTTTTAAATGATGTGGGCATCTTATTTCATGTTTTAAATTGCTATTAAAAATTTCCGAAATCGCCAAAACGTGGAAATAATGATTTTTTTATTTCTTTTTGTTTTGTAGGTACCTTTGGCAATCATGATTGAATGGAAGGAAAGAGAAAATGATATGGATGACTTAGCCGCCTTGCGGAGTCTTCATACGCGGGCTTCTTTGTGAGATTGTGGTTTGCTCAAATTCTTCAAGTTGCAAACGATGAAGAAAAAGATTTTATTGCTCGAACATATGATTGGCCTTTGGGATGTTGCAGAACAAGGATTCCGCATCGGCACGCAGCTTTTAACCATTTAGAAGATGTGTATTTTCTGACTGGCCTCTCAAAAAGAGGGGTCCCCATATCTTTTACTGGGCAGAGGGCATTACCCGAGCAAGTGGACGTGTATCTGGCACGCCACTATATCCCGGAAGCAAGAATGGTAGGGGGTAGAATCCCTATCAAAGATATTCGAGAGTTGCCCCTGCAGTCTATACTATTTTCTCTCACGAGCATGACCGGCAGTACGAGCACGCATCTGGCATCACGATCACAGGTGGCTTACGGTGTTCAGTGTTTGGAGCCAACACTATTCAACTAGAGTGTAGGGTTCCTTCGTAATGTGAAGGAACAGATCTCACAGTGCAGGACTGGGAAGAAGCAGTTTGGTTACGCCTCATTTTTTGTCTCATTTTTTCTAGAGTGCATCCCCCAGATGCAGCCTCAGATAGCACTGGCGGTGCTACCAGTGGATGAACTTAGGATGGAGAGGTGGACTAGTCTGTCTCCAAGGCTAGTATCGGAGTCATAGTTCCATTTCACTGGAAATTTCTTTGCCTGGCTGAGACGGAAGTACCTCTGGATAGAGGACTTCCCTTATGCTGAGGTAGATTTCCGCGGGAGCATGGACTTGATTTTGCCCATGGGGGAAGACTAGGATGAGTCAGGTAGGAGACTGAGCCATACCTTGTCTAGTTTTTGTTTTTAGGGTTTTTGATGTATATATATATTTTTTTGGGTATGTAGAAGAGTTTTAATAGATGTATGTTTTCAATGTGCAGACAAGGGAGCAATGCACCCGGCTGATATCGGGACGTCGCGTAGACGTCCCGGTTGCAGCAGATCCGACAGTACCAGTAGTGGGTCTCCGGGAGGTTGAGAGAAACCTCTAAGGTCTTACGATGGGCATCCCTCCTCTGCGGAGGGGGGAAGTGCCTTTACATATGCAGCGGCACACTGTGGGAGTTCCAGAGAATATCAATTCTCTATTGAGGCGTGTAGTGCGCGCAGTGATGTGTTACTCGCAGCACAATGTAGTGCGGGGAGATTAGAGTTCCTCCCATGATCATATTTTGTATGCCTTGTCAGGCGATGTTGTATGGGTGGAAAGACCCAATATTTTTCTCTTCTACATACTTTTTGATGTAATACAAACATTTCAGTCATGTCATATATATATAT
>JASDQU010374293.1:16537-40446 GCA_032191745.1 Picea mariana | reverse complement strand
TGTGTCTATATTCAATGTAATCGAACATTCGTTCAAGACGACGAACTTGTAAGTGTAGACATAAAAGGATAGGACTTCGGATAGCGTAGATACGGTTGAGTTGATAGACCACGAGTTGGGAGTCTAAGTAAATAATGATCCGAGAAATACCTAGAGAAGTGGCTTGGGTCAACAGTCCAATGACAGCGTGATATTCTGCCATATTGTTGGTTGTTGGTCCTAAGCAGATATCTCCTGAACTCACCACCTCGTCAAATTGGTAAATAACCCATGCTGTCGAAGCAATGTTCCGGGTTTGTTGGCTAGCGCCATCCGCGAACCCAAAAAAGATAGGAAAGGAAGACGTCATCTGCGCATGAAAACACAGGCATAGTCATGAGTGGCAATGGTAAAGACTCGAGCATGCGAAAGAAAAAGACACACCAAACTAAAATACAATAATGTACAAAGTAGAGATGCTAGGTGATCTACGCATAGTACTTTTTAAGGTAAAGCCTGTTTCGGGGCTCTCCCAGAGACATTCCATCATGATCAACTAGTTCGTAGGCACCTCTATGTAGGACACACTTCACGATGTAAGGACCGTGCCACATAGGTTCTAACTTTCCTGTCCCCAATTTATCGTGAGCTTGGTTGTAAACGAGGACTAAGTCTCCTTCTGCGAAAACCCGAGGGTGGACGGATTTGTCATATTGACTTTTGATTCATTTCTGATGTGCCTCATTGGTGAGAGTAGCATCGCGACGTGTTTCATCCAATTTGGATAGATACAAGAATCGTTCCTCTTCAGCAGAAGTATGGGGCAGGAGTTCTACTTTCAGTTTGAGTGATGGAATATCACACTCGATTGGTAGGATGGCTTCAATGCCATAGACCAACTGGAAAGGGGTGAATCTAGTTGAAGTTTTCACAGAAGTGCGATAGGCCCAGAGAGCGGAGAACAGTTGTAAATGCCACCATGTCTTGTTTTCCCCTACCATGTGTTGGATCATGGTTTTTAGGACTTTGTTGATAGCCTCGACTTGTCTGTTCACTTGAGGGTAGTAGGGGGATGACTTTTCATGGCGAAAACCCAATTTGACATGTAACTTGCTCATCATCTGGTTTTTGAAGCGTGCACCATGATCGGTGACAATGGCACGTGGTACACCAAAACGAGTTATGATGTGGTTGAAGAGGAATAGAGTTGTAGTACGACCATCGTTCAGGAAGGTAGGCATAGCCTCAGCCCATTTAGTGAAGTAGTCGACGGCAACGATGATGTAACCGTGCCCCCCGGCTGAGGTAGGCTTACATTGCATGAAATCGATGCCCCACTTGGCAAAGGGGCCGATGGCGATAATAGGGTGCAGCACAGTAGGGTGGGTGCGTGCCTTCTTGTTGAAGATTTGGCAGGGTGGGAATTTTTTGACGGCCTCGATTCAATCTGTTAAAATCGAGGGCCAAAACTAGCCGGCACGTAAGATTTTTTGGGCTGTGGCCATCCTGGAAAGGTGACCGCCACAGGCACCAAGGTGAAAATCGTTCAAAACACGTTCAACCTCCTCGTGAATCAGACATCGCCGAAGGATGGTGTCAATACCACGGCGATACAAAGTGTCACCGAGGATGATATAACAGCGAGAGTGGTGACGAATGCATCGACGCTCTTCGCGAGAGATGTTGGGCTGAAAACGTTGGGATTGAAGATAGAGAAGAATGTCTTCGTACCAAGGATCGGAGGTGCTGATGAGGAAGAGAGATTCATCGGGAAGAGAATCTCTAGGTTCAATGTTTTCATCGGCACGAGGGAGAGCGCAGATGAGCTCGGCAAACACTAGGGATTTTTTGGCTTTGGCCTTCGTAAACTCAAGATCGAATTCTTGAAGAATAACAATCCATTTTGAATATTTTCCCCCGAGTACTTGGCGTGTCAATACTTGGTACATAGGGTTGGAGTCTACGATTACCGTGGTGGTGCGTAATAAGATGTAGTGGCAGAATCTTTGGATAGCGATGACGGCTGCCCGAGCCAATTTCTCAACATGAGAATATCTGAGTTCGGGTCTAGATAAACTCTTGCTCAGATAATAAATCACATGTTCTTCGCCATTGGGGTCTTCTTGGACTAACACCATTGCAATGGTGGAAGTCGAAGCGGCCAAGTAAAGGATATAATCATTTGTATATTCGGGAGGATGTAACAAAGGAGCATGGGTCAAAACGTTCTTGAGAGCATCGAATGACCGTTGGGCAACATCATTCCAGATGAAATGGATGTTCATTTGCAATAACTGCATAAATCCTTTAGTGATCTCGGTGTAGTTTCAGATGAAACGGCGAAGAAAGTTTGCTTTTCCTTGCAAACTTTGGAGTTGGGTTAAGTTGGTAGGTGGGGGTAAGGCTAGGATGGCCTTGATATTTAAGGGATCCACCCTGATCCTGTCTTTGGAGACAATGAAACCGAGGAGTCGACCGGATTTGACAGTGAAAATGCATTTATGTGGGTTCAGACAAATACGATAGAAGCGACATTGAATAAAAAAAGCCTGCAAGTGATCGATGTGATCAAGTTGATTAGATGAATGGGCAGGTAAATTGTCGAGGTAAGGTTCGGCGATATGCTTGATGTCGTGAAAAGCATACGACATGGCCCTCTGGAAAGTACCCCAAGGGTAGATGAAGGCTGTCTTATGTTGGTCAACAGGTAAGATTTCAATCTGGTTATATCCAGAAAATCCATCCATGAAAGAGAAGATTATGCTCCCTGCACAGTTATCGATGATCTGATCGATGAAGGGCGTAGGGTAGTTTTCCTTGGGACAAGCTTTGTTGAGATATCGATAGTCAACGCAAACACGGATGGTCCCTTGTTTCTTAGCAACCGGAACAAGGTTGGAGACCCATTCGGTTAAAGGGACGGGATACATGAAGCCAGATTTTAGAATTTTTTCAACTTCTGCCTTTATAGCTGCAATTTTCTTGGGATGAACCGGGCGGAGTTTCTATCGAACTGGTTTTGTGTTAGGGTAAGTCTTGATTTCGTGTACGACAATTGAAGGGTCAATCCATGGCATTTTCTCGTAGCTCTATGCGAAGACATCGCGGAATTCCTTGAACAAAGCGATGTAAGAGACCACTTCGTCGGGTGTGCAATTAGTGCCAAGGTTAATATTTTCCATGACACCTTCTTTGATTGAAATGTCAATCATGATCCTAGTAGAGATGTTACCCATGTTCCCCTCAGAGAGAGTATCTTGTGGGAGGATGGGAGATTGTGGATCATCAGTAACATCGGGAGGGAAGACAGAGCGTATGTCTTGATGAATTTCTTCCAAAGGCGGAAGAAAAGAGGATCGATGGTGGTTATCATCCCAGGGTAGATCGTCAATGCTAAGCATTTCCATAATAGATTCGTCCGAAGGAAAAAAATGGGAAATGTAATCAACGGCAGATGACAGGGAATCCAACCACGAGGGCACCGAGTAAGCATCGGGTGCCAATGAATGTGAAGTGTTAGAAGGGGGAGAGGCAGATTGGATAGCTACATATGCGGCCTCAACTGGGATAAGTGGCATAGTGTCACCGAGCACATCGAATTCCAGTGGACTAGGTACAATCCAAGGGTCGGATGATTCCAAGGATTGATAACGCATAGTCGAGATCATATTGACGGTGGCAATATGATGCACGGTAGGTGGAAGTGGTGTAGGGAAAGTACCCATGAGGATAGAATCTTTCAATAATCCAACACCAACGCTTTCATACGTAACTGGGTGGTCTCCCAAAAAGGGAATGCTGTTGGTAGCAGGGATGCGAGCGTCGGGTGTGCACAAATCAAGATGATCGATGGTAACAATTTTTCCTTGATGGGGAAATTGTACACATCGAAATACCGACGAGGTGACAGCAGTCATAGCGTAGAACCAACTTCTTCCGAGTAATAGGTTGTAATTGAGGGGAGCATCAACCACCTCGACGTCAACGGTAACAGTTTTTCCGCCCAACTGAACATCTAAGGATTGTAATAATCTGTGAGGATGAAAACCTCACCCATCGAAAGCGTGTAACATGGTAGCGTATTTTTTGAGGGCAGGTGATTTCAAACCTTTCCAATAGGCTAGAGACATGACACAGGTAGAGGCTCCCTCATCCAGGATAGTCCAGTGGATTTGTTGATTGTGAACAACAACATCGATTTGGAATGCTAGCTGGTGGGAGAGTCGTGGTTGATGATCATCCAAGTTAAACGTGAGGTTGTTTGATGACTCAGTATCAAAAGCAACGATAGCGGCTAAGAGCGTTCTACGTTGGCTTGGGCAGTGTTGTGGAACTTCCAAGGTGGACATGGCACACGGGGCTTGGACCAAATCGTCTACAATGTTGTAATTTTGGGCAGCCCGTGAATTAGGATTGAAGGTAGATTTCCGGATGGTGCTCTTAGGAGGGCGTAAGATGGAGTCAAAAGATGGTTTTTCAATCTGAAGTGGCCTGGATGGAGGGCTAATAGACGGAGGATTAATAGAGGATGGTAACAGGTCTGGTGAAGAACTGTTAGCAGTCTTCGGCTTATCGGGTTTAACTGGCATGTCGTACGTCGTAGAGCGAGTGGTTAGATTAAATCTATTAAACATGTAAATGTGGGCACTTGTCGAGGCCTCATCGTGAGGTTGGTTGGAACTGCCCCCCGGCGTGGGGGTTTGTGCAACCAAAGATTGTTGCTGCGGAAAAGGCTGAGTGAGCACAGCGGGTTGCGAATTTCCCTTGAAAATTTTGGCCACTTCATCGTGATGTGGGAAATCTCGAGTGTAGTGATTTTCACCACAAATTAGACATGGGAATTTTGGTTTTCACTGTGGTTGTTTTCTGGCAGCAAGAGTTTGCGATTGGGTTTTGGGTTCTTCGTTGTTATTGTTCTTCTTTGGTTTGTTTCTCACTTTCTTCTTGCCCCCAAGTTGTTGTGAAGGGGTTGATTGGACCGCATTCACATCAGAGACCTGAGTTTGAGGGGGGGTAGAGGAGGGTGTAGTCGGGCTGGGAGCAGCCGCTGGAGTGGGTCCCTGAATCATTCCAGCCGACTGGGTAGTAGATTGGGTTTTGACGGAGCCAATAACTCCATCCGCGTGTGAAGCAGACGATGGTTTGGATGGATCGTTAGTGGCGCGGGTATCATTGGGTATCAACTCATATAGAGTATCGGATTGTGAATAGACTAAGTCTAGATACTAGGCTCGGGAAATGGCTTCTTCCTCGGTGACTACACCACCCATGGCAACATCACGAGCGATCTGGGGTAACAATGATTTCGTGAACCATTCCGCTAACAATTGTTCAGGAATGACCGCTTTGATTAGCCGTCGTCTTCGTCTCCATTCATGAATATGGTCGGAGATGTGTACAGAAGTTGTCTAACGAAGGGAGGTTAATAGTTCAGTACATGTCTCGTATCAAATGGGTAGTTGAAAGTGCGTGAGGAAGGACATGGCGAGGGAGTTGAAATCGTGAAAAGATGCCCGTGGTAATTCAATATACCATTTCGTTGTGGAACCCGTAAGTGTTCGTTGGAAAAGATGCAACCGAATCGAATCGTCCATGAGGGAGTTGGATGAACACCACAAATGGAAAGTCATCACGTGGTTGTTTGGGTCTTCTCCAGACTTTCCGTCGAATTTTGGGATATTAGAAGGAAGTTTAGCTGGAATAGTTGGCCAAACCGGAGAATGATAAATAGGATCATTCGTTAACCGAGACAAGTCTGGAAGATCCAGGGTAGCTAGAAAAGGTAATTGTTGGTTAACCTATGGATAATGTTGGTGTGGCAGAGGGACATCGGTGGGGCCCATTACTGGGTTATGTGGATAATTATAACTAGTGGGCCCTCTCATATGAGGTTGGTTTTGACCAAGGTATGCAAGATTTGAGGTATTTTGAGAAGCATGTGTGAGCGGAGGATAACCGGATGGGTTTTGCGGGTTATAGGTTGGGTTAGGCATTTGTCCATAGGGAGGTTGTTGCGGAATATGAGAATTTGGTCCAACTGAGAATTGTGGGTTTCCTTGAGAAAGGACATTCCACGGATTAGGTACGGCAAACACATTTTGTTCGTATGGTTGATGGTAGACTACGGCTTGAGGCTGCCCTCCGGTGGGAGGATGCCCCCCAGCATGAGGGTTCCCCCTGAATGGAATTTGTCCTACGGGGGGAGGATGCCCCCCAGCATGAGGGTTCCCCCCGAATGGAATTTGTCCTCCAGGGGGAAGATGCCCCCCAGTTTGAGGTAGAGTTTCCAGGATTTGAGAACCAAATGTAAATGACTGACCGGTGCCACCAAGCGGATTAGGACCACCAAGACCGGTCCCTCCGGGTTGTTCGATAGGTATGGAACTTCCCGGTATAACTTGGGTAGTAGTTTGGGCAGTGGTGGCAGTGGAAGAGTTAAGTGCCCTAAATCCAAAAGGGAGTGCAGTTCTTGGTGTTACAGGTGTGCCAATCGGAGCTTGATTAACCATCGGATTACCGGCGGGAATAGTCGGGATGTGAGGGACTATGGTAGATTGGGCCGTCTGGAGGGGAATAGTAGACCTTGGGCCCATGGACGATATGTTTGGACCAACGAGTGGTGTGGCTGTAAAAGTGGTGGTATTGGTGAAATGATTTGGAGGTACGGTGTAGGAAAAAGGTGCATCGGCACCTTCCCCTGTTCCATAGAGATCTCGCACCAAGCGTGGTGGACTCCGAACAATGTCTGCGGTCCAAAAAGGTTCATTGGCTAAAGTATTTTGAGGAGACCCAGCCAGAATGTCAGAAGGATTGATGACGACAAATTCACCAGCGGAATTCAGTTGGAGGACACGTCGTTCGTATCTCTCCGGAATGCGAAAAGCTTCCAGAGATTCTGAGACAATCCGAAAATTCTCCAAAGGAGTGGGAACTTCTTCCTGGGAAGTTGTAGTATTTTGAACCTCGCTCTGTTGAGGATATTCCTCCGTATAATGAGGGGGTAAAGGGGTGTTTCCTTCCATATTTTCTGGAGGAAGTCCCTGTAGCCTCCACGAGAGGCGTGGAGGGTCGATGTTGGTGAAAAGAAGTCGGCAAAATAAATCTATGGCCAACTAACGAAAAGAAACAACACACGCTAAAAAATCTAAGAATCACAACCANCAATGGAGACCTGCTTAACAGACTTACGCCTTGGTGCAAGCTTCCACGCAGTAATTGTGGATTTACCCTCCAAGGAGCCCGAGTGAGTTTGACCAATGTCTGCTCCAGGTACAGTGAGACTTCCTGTCACCGTCACCTCATGTAAGACCCTAAATATTATGGCCACTAAGGTTACCAATTCGCAATCATCCCCTGGGTGGGAACAGTCGACAATCCGATCCGAACGTACGGGCAGGGTATCAAGCCCGAAATCAACTAAAAGGCTTCCACGCAGTAATTGTGGATTTACCTCAAAGTGACCCCCATAATACGATCTGACCACAACAATTAGTTAAACCACGGAGGGTTAGTCCCTCTAGCTCACCCGAATGCGACCTCGTGCATAACCCCTGTGTTAGAGGGGGATCCTAGGCAGACTTATATGATGATTGTATTTGACTCTCCCTAACTCAGGATGCTAATGTTTGTTTTGAAAACTTTGGAGAGTTACGCTCACAACCCTAATCCAAAGTATTAAGCCTAGTCTACTGTTGGTGGAGGATCCTAGAAAAGAAAAAGTTCTAAATAATTTTTAATTAGCGTTGATTTTATGGTTGTTTTTTACGCAAAAAGGGGTGCATGGAAGTGAAACGAATGAAATTATGACTCAGTCCCAAAAATGCATCAAATATGATAAGCATTCATCTCTTTTCGATGAACATTTATCTAAGGGAGAGAGAGAGTTCTTTTCACTAACAAGCACTAATAAGGTGTGTCCTCAAACAATTCTTTTTCTCAATCAAATCTTGATGTGATGCTAAAACTTTTAATATGCCTTCTAACATGCACAATCAATCATGAGAATGATTTTTGTTGTTTGCATATGAATAGTGATCAATTCAACACAATGCTTGTCTTTCTAATTATCTTTTTGCATGAATTAAAATCAAACTAGTGCAAGCAAAATTTATACAAACTATACACCCTTCCGTTACAATCAAAACGGAAAGCGAAAGAAAATAAACAATCAAAGAGAAAACAAGCTTCACACCCAAAAGAAAAAAATAAAAAATAAAAATTGAAGAACAATGATCTTGACTAAAATCAAGATGAAGAGGTCTGTAGGCCTTTGATGACCTTCACCAGGGTTTTTTTACTCAGCTGATGAGGAGAGAAAAACAATGCATGGGTTTCAAACTTCACTCAACATAAAAACTCAACAACGATAGTGGAGAAGGCTACAAAATCCAAACAGTAAGACGTTTGTTCTTCAAGCAAAAGACAGATGTCAAGGCTGGAAGGGAAGAAAAATTGACTCACAAGGTTTCCCAGCAGGAGAGACACAGAGGCAAAACCCAGAAAAAGCAATTATGGAAGGTTTGTTGGCCAGAAAGAGGCTGGCACTCTATTGCCAAAGGAAAAGAGCGTTATAGCGCTCTGTACAAGGCTATGAGGAGTGCTGGCACTCTATTAACACAAGGACAGGGGCGCCAGGTTCAAAAACTCCCAAAAATGTCAAAAAATTCCAAAAATTGCAATTTAAACTCGACAACTATGTTGAGTATGATGGTGTAAGGAGTCAATTAGCTCATGAAACCAATCAAAAGAGGAGTGAACCAGGTCTGAAACAATCAAGGGGTAGAACAAGGTCAATGAGGAGACATCAAAACAAGAAGTTTCGATTGAGGCTATCTCCCCAGTGGAGTCGCCAGTTTTTGTTGTAGGAAAATCTCCCTGCAGACAGGTAGATGACCTCAAAGAGCTTGACCTTAACTCTAAGATAGAAAATTCTTAACGTGGACACTGACTTCCTTTCAAATCTATCTAAACTAACACATGAGAAGGAATGATAACAGAAGTACCTCTTTATCGACATTTGTCCCAACACGCTCCGAGTTTCGCTCCAATCCTTTGCTCCTCGCTAGATCCTTTGGACAAAAAAAGATACAACCACTTCCTACTCTATTGATGTTATCTTAAAAAAAGATCTATCTATTAACGATAATTTCATGTAACATTAGACACAAACTAGAAAGAAACAGGCCAAGCGTGTCATATTAATGAGAATAACGACAGCAGTGCTTACAATCATAGATGCGAATGCGGCAGCTTCATCAAGTCCCCTTCATCTAACCCTTGCCTGAAAGATCCACAACCTGGATAACAGCAGCTTCACTGATCACTCTCCTTTGGCTGACTGTGTATTTCTTATGAGATCATAAGTTTCATGCTAGTAATTCTTCCCCCTTTCCACCATCATAGAGCCTGCTTTTATAGGTTAAGAGGAGATTAACTTCGTGAGTTATCTTTAGAACAAGTTGGGAACCTTCTCCTTAGATCAGGCATCTCTTGATGAAACCAAGAATTCGAATACAACTGCCTCCTAATCTCGAAAGATCCTCTCCTTTTTCTTCTCAGCGGTCCAACTACTGCCCCAGATTAGGCAGCTCTCCCTCAGAAGGGGCATTAGAGAACTGGAGCGCTCCTTGACAAGCTTAGGAAGAGCACCAGCGCCCTCAAGGTGAGTAGCGCTCCTTTATAAGGGGCAGGGGAGCGTTAACGCCTCCTGATGCATTGTAGGGGGGCGCCAGCGCTCCTAAGGCTGATATAGAGGAGTGCTCCCCCTCAAAACCTTTGTTTCAGAGTTCTTTTCAGGTGTCAAGAGTCCTTTGACTTCAGTTAACCAGTTTCTCTGCTTCAAATCAGGTACATGAGATGTTTTAAGTGTCTCCTTAGTGTCGTCGACATGGCAGTATGCTCGAACATCATTTGCGACACTTATGAACAACTTGTGACACTTGAAAAATTTGTAAGGAAGATACGACACTTACGACAATTGAGAGGAGCATGCAACACTTATCCAGTTGAGTAATTTTGACGTGTAACATCTAGCACTAAGAATAAGCAAGTCTATCTAATCACATCTAATCACTTAGAAATATAAACATCTAAGAAGAAACACAAAGCACAACACACAGTATTTACGTGGTTCACCCCCACCCTGGGGCTATGTCTATCAACTCTTCTTATTTATTAGCTTTAGTCAATCAAGTTACAACACGGAGCTATCAAAATCCTACTCCGCATAGGACAAGAGATATGTGCGCACCTCGCCAGATCCTCCTTCTTTGAGTTAATCTAGCACAGAGCCTCCTTACAATCTGTGCACTCAACACTTACAATACTTGCACTCATCTCTACAAGTCAATCACATAGATCAATTCTAGCACTAAGCCCTTGGTTAATCTTCTCCTTTATTTACATCACCTAGATATCTATTTATACATTACAAAAGTGGGCCTAAGCATGGGTAAACCCACGGGTCGACATCCCTTTCCCATTACATTATCCCCAAACCCAAAAAGGACCCAAAAAGTGGTTCGAGATCCCATAATATCTTCTTCGCTTGGTGCTCCGTCTTCGATAGGCTATCGAAGTCCCAAAAAGGGTCAAATATGACCAAGTATTCCTCAAAACTTGGTCAAGGGCTAACAGGTGCAAGTGACCTTAACAAGAGGTTGAGGTGGTGGTTTGTCTATGAGTGAATACATCAGATGTTATTGTGAACCCCAGGCCGAGCGACGCAAGGGTAAAGTGGCTATAAGAGGGGCTCGTGATCTAACCCTCAGAACCATACTTTTCGCTATTGCATGGATGGTAGGGAGTGCTTCTCTGCACATGTCTCTGCAGAGATACTTTCAATATGTCATTGAATGCACTGAACCTCGTGTATTCAACTAGTGTGATGGTCTTCTCAGCGGTATGAAGAGACAGTTGACCAACAGAAAGAATGGGGAACTAAAGCAATTTTGGTACGGATCCATTTTGTTATATTTATTCCTATAAAAAGTCCCTCACCTACGCCTATAGGAGGAGTGGAATATACCAGCACCACAAGATCCACGGATGAAACGGTGGTGTGATCTCATGTCCTGACATGTAGTGGGGCCCATTATTAAATATAATGATACATTTTTTGATTGGCTGGTGCCCCAGATCTTGATGATCGATGACTATGCATATGTCGGGCTGGATATTCAAAATGACCCTGACTTGGTGCTACCAGAGGGTTCTTAGTGGGGGGACCTAGGTAAGAAAAACATTTTTATTTTATGGTGTTTTTGTAAAAAATTTCAAAATATTAAACACATTTTTTTCTTTTTATGTTTTCAATCCAAAGATTAATCAAAATATTTTGACCATGCAGATGTAGGGCCATTCCGACCCCCAGGAGCATCCCCTATACAAAGGTGAGGGGAAGCAGTGGTAGTAGCAGGATTGGATGCAGAATATTATGAAGCAATCAGGAAGAATTTGGAGGGTTTGACTGCAGGCATCCCAGATATGTCGATCGGCGAGGTCCCGAGTCATTTCCAACGCCATACCGTAGGCATGGCTGGTCCACTGAGATGATTTCTCCATAGGGTAGCATGAGAATTAGTGTGTTACCATGAGCATCATCCATGATTCCATTTTGTAGAATCTATGAACTTCATATTTTGATATTTTGGTTTTCGGACGAAAAACAATCTTTTTGTAAAAAACTTTTATCGTTATATATATATATCTATACATGAGGCTTCTACCGGCTTACTTTTCTTTGTATAATACATGTGATGTGTGATTGGATTTATAAATGTCTCAGATGTATGTCTAACACATAATTATCTAATGCATCAGTTAATGTATTTAGACATCTAGGAATGTGCTAATACTCGATATAATCAAAATAACGTTCCAAGAGGTGAATTTGTAAATATACCCGTAACAAAGTAGGACTTCAGATAGCATAGACATTACTTAACTGTAGCACTACAAAATGTGAATCATGTCGTATAACTAGGAGATGAATCCGATGTGATATAGCATCGGTCAACAATTCAATGACTGTGCTATACTCTGCTATATTATTGGTTGCACGACCGAGGCCAACACCGTGTAGACTGATAAGTTCGTTTGTGGATGCATAGATTGCTCATGCAGTAGAAGCTAGGTTCTAAGTACTACGACTAGAGAAATTGGTGAAGCCAAAGTGGGGTAATGAAGACTCCAACATCTGGAAACCAAGCACAATGCAAGGTAAGCGGTCGAGGGTAGAACCAAATAACGAAAAACATGCAAAAGTAGCACACAATAGTATGATACAATAAAATACAAGCACTCATGCAAAGATAGTCTAAGCATAGTACTTCTTCAAGTAAATCCCATTCCTAGGTTCACTCAAAGGAATGCCATCATAATCTACTGACTTGTAGGCTCCCTTCTCCAACACTCATTTGATGATATAAGGGCCTCGTTACATAGCCTCGAATTTTTCTACTCCTAGAAAATCACAATCTTGTTCATAGAGGAGAACTAGATCACCCTCAGAGAAAACGCGTGGCTTGACATGCTTATTGTATGTGCCTTTGACGCGTTTCTTCTGGGTTTCAATAGCTAGGGTGGCATCACAATGGGATTTGTCCAATTGCATAAGATACAACAGACGTTCTTCTTCAGCATAGGTGTTTGGGAGAAGTTCAACGGCTAGTTTTAACGATGGAATCTCACATTCAATCGGTAGGACAAATTCTATACCATACACTAATTGGAAGGGTGTAAACCCTATGGAAGACTTCACAGATGTCAGACAGGCCCATAATGCTAAAAAAAACATTATCTGCCAACTTGTTTTATGAATTCCTATAATCCGTCGAAGCATAGTGACAAGAACCTTGTTGATGAATTCAATTTGGCCATTGGCCTATGGATAGTAGGGGGTTGAGTTTTCATGTCGAGGACCCAACTTTTCTATAATCTCAGACATCATGAAGTTTCGAAAGTGGTTATCGTGATCAGTGATGATAGTCTGTGGGATTCCAAATCGTGTGATGATGTGATTGAATATGAATAGGGCTGCAGTTTTTCTCGTATTGTCGAATGTAGGCATCGCCTTGGCCCATTTCATGAAATAATCCATGGCTACAATATTGTATCCATGCCCCCCAGCCTAGTGAGGGTTACAGGTCATGAAATCGATACCCCATTTAGTGAAAGGTCCAACGGAAACTACAGGGTGTAAGAGAGCGGGATGATATCTTATCTTATGATTGTATGTTTGGCAAGCATGGCATTTATGGATGGCAATTATACAGTATTTAAATAAAGAAGGCCAGAAGTACCCTGCTTGCAAGATATTTTGGGCAGTGGCATACCCAGACATGACCGCCACATGCTCCAAAGTGGTAGTCATTCAAATCTTTCTCGGCCTCATCAAAGGTGAGACAGTGTTGAAATATAGAGTCAACACCACGGAGATAAAGAGTGTCACCGAGAATGATGTATTGACGGGCTTGATAGCGGTTGCAATGATGGTAAGTACTAGAGAGGTCTGGCCAAAAAGTTTGAGTCTGGATATAAATGATAATATCTCCATACCAAGCATCATCAGAATTGATCAGAAAAAGGGATTCATCTGGTAGGGAATGCTCTGTCACATTTTCTGTCTCAACGGAGGGAAGGTCACATATCAATTCGAAAAAGACCAGGGACTTGTTAGACTTAGCACGTTCAAATTGTTGAAATTACTAAGACAACTGAGAGGGGGAGGTGAATCAGTTGTAATTAAGCTTAAACAATCTTAAGTCTATTAAAACATTATTAATCTTTCTTCAAGTGATCATCAATAGTATACAACATATGGACAGTAAAAGTAAAGAGCATCAGTGACACATAAGTTATACACAGAGACAGATTTTCATGAGGAAATCAATAAAGGGAGAAAACCTCTTCTTCTTCGAAATGATAGGCAGTGTTTTAAGTTTTGTACATCATCTACAATTGAGCACCAACTCAATGTGAGGCTGCTACCTCTATTTTACAAGATGCAACTTGTTTGAGAGCACCAACTCTCTGGTTTCTGTAGCATCCACTAGAAGGANACAGAGAACACTTGTTCTCCCTTGCACCACCCTGCCACCCTGGTTTCTGGCTGCAACCAGATGGAAGCTACAACTTCCTGTGTTCAAGCTCCCACTTGAACCTCTGAGGAAAACAGTCCTCCCGAGCATCTCCCAACCTCCCTAATGTATTAAGGAATAAATACATAGATAAATCAATTCTTACCAATCTTTCTTTGTTCTGTAAATATGGTCTTCTACTCACTGTTCTGCAATTCTTCTCTTCCTCTGTCTGTTCAGCAGGTATGCTCTGCATCAACTCATTCTCTCATTCTTCTCTTCTTCAACTTGTTCTATTATTCTACTCTGCACTTCATCTCACACTACACATATGCTCAATCTCCTCCTGCGCATCCTCTCATTTTTCTTACAATTTCATTATTTTCTCATACAGAACAACCAACCATTCACATTCTGTCTCATTTTCTTTTATACACACCTCCCCGACGGTTCCACTTCGCATTTCCTTAGGCAAAACAAGGACAACTATCCTAGCAACTGAAACGCTAACTGATTCTCAATCATGAGTCTGTTTATGTTAACAGATTTGTAAATGAGGAGTTAACTGTGAGAGATAACAGTAACCCTCCGATCACATTCAAGTTTATCCGCACCGTTGGAGGAACTTTATTAATCTTGCCTTTAAATCAGGTTTCGGCATTTCGGCATTCCTTATGTTCAATGTTCTTGTCACTTACAAATCCCGATCCACAAAATTCCGTAAAGTAGTCGGATCAACGATCCAGATCATATCTAGATCTGATGGTTCAGATTAAGTCAGGATTTCACTCATCGTGATTTTGACACTCTGGACGTTCGATATTTTTTTCACTTCAAATTCCTGATCCTCGACACTCCGTAAAGAAGTCAGATCAACGGTCCAGATCACATCTCTATGCAACGGCTGCGATTAAAGCGTGATTTCACATATCAAGAAATCAGGATTCCTGATGTTAAAAAACTTTGACATCTCCAACTCTCGATCCCCGAAACTCCGACATAGAGTTAGATCAACGGTCCATATCTGAGCTTGATTCAACGGCTGTGATTGAATCACAATTTCGCATATCGCGAAATTGGCATTCTTGTTGCATTGTTTCTTTGACATCTCCAGCACGCGATCCTCGAAACCTCGACATGGACTAGAATCAACGATCCAGATTCAACCTTAATCTGACGGCTCAGATTACATCGTGATTTCGCATATCGCGATATCGGGATTCCTGATGTCAATAATCTTTGACATGTCCAAATCTCAATCCCCGAAACTCTGACAAGGAATGGAATGAACGGTCCAGATTCAACCTTAATCTGACGGCTCAGATTACATCGCGATTTCGCATATCACGATATCGGGATTCCTGATGTCAATAATCTTTGACATGTCCAACTCTCGATCCCTGAAACTCTGACATGAACTGGAATCAATGGTCCAGAATCAATCTTGATCTGACGGCTCAGATGAAGTTGCGATTTTGCCTATTGCGATTATGCCCACTTCTCCTTGCACTTTAAAGAACGTGCAGGTTCTTATTGATCCAATGATGGTCGGGTCTTGCACTTTGACCTAACGTCTGAAATATGTCCTCCTTTTCAGTGCACTCTTCTTGTCTTCATTCAGATATAACGGCCATCAGGAATTCAGAAAGAGATCCAACGAACACATTTGATGCTCTTCCCCAATTATCATTGCTCCATTGATCATCGTTGATGTACTCAAGCCATCACCACTAATGTACTTGCCATCAATGACAAGTATACGCTGCCTGTAAATATGCTAACAATCCTCTGTACATTCTTCTTGTACTCATGCCATTCACTATCTGTTACATATTTGCCAACACAAATTCTAAGTCAAACTCCTGGAGAATCACTATCCAGTTGGAGTATTTTCCCCCTAGAAATTGACGTGTAAGAATGTGTTGCATAGGGTTGCAATTAGAAATTACAGTGGTCTTGCGTAGTAGAATATAGTGATGGAAACATCGGACAACTTGAACAGATGCCAAGGCCAATTTTTCAACATGCAAGTACTTGGCTTCGGTAGTCATCAGACTCCGACTCAAATAATAAATGACATGTTTATCGTGTAATTCGTCTTCTTGGACCAGAACCATGGCAATGGTAGAGTCCAAAGCAGTGAGATAAAGGAAATAATATCGACTATAATAGGGTGGGAAAAGGAGTGGGGTATGGGTTAAAATCAATTTAAAAGCATCGAAGGCTTTGTTGGCAGTGGTGTCCCATACAAACTTGGATCCTTCTTTAGTAGTCGAGTAAATCCGAGTGTTAACTAAACGTAGTTTGGGATAAAACAACGTAGAAAGTTTTCCTTCCCTTGCAAACTTTGTAGTTGGCGAAGTGAGGAAGGACGAGAGATATTGAGGATCACCTCGACCTTCAAAGGATCTACCCTAATCCCCTGACATGACACAATAAATCCTAGGAGTCGGCCGAACTCCACACAAAAGACACATTTATGTGGGTTTAAGCGTATACAATAGAACCGACAATGAAGGAAAATGGCTCGGAGGTGGGCCGGATGATCACTACGATGCATGGAATGCGTTGGTAGGTCATCTAAATAGGGTTGTACAATATGCTTAATATCATGGAAAGCATAAGACATAGCACATTGAAACGTTGCATCGATGTTTTTCAAACCGAAGGGTAGTTTCCGGTATGCAAAGGTGCCCCAAGGACAAATGAAAGCGGTTTTGTGTTGATCCGCGGGTAAGATATTGATTTGATTATATCCAGAGAAATCGTCCATCAAAGAGAATATTTCACTTCTGGTGCAATCATCAACGATTTGGTCAATGAAGGGGGTAGGAAAGTTGTCCTTAGGAAAAGCTTTGTTGATATCCCTATAATCAACACAGACACGAATCGTACCTTGTTTCTTGTTAACCGAAACTAGATTGGATACCCAATTAGACAAAGCCACGGGATAAATAAAGCCATCTTTAAGAATTTTTTCGACTTCAAGCTTGATAGCAGTTGCTTTACGGGGGTGGACCAGGTGAAGTCTCTGCCGGATGGGTTTAGCATCCAAGTAGGTATTAATTTTGTGTACAACAATATCAGGGTCAATACCTAGCATCTCTTTGTAGCTCCACGCGAAGATGTCACGAAGTTCTTGAAAAAGTGACTTATATGTAACCTCATCAGTGGAACAGGAAGCTTCGATGTGGACATTTTTGACAATTCCAGGTTTAATAGATATGTTAAGGGGGATGGTGGGTGAAATTTTACTTAAATTCCCTTCATATAACACATCGTGTGTGGATTCATGAACCGAACAAATAATGACAACAGTCGACGGAGTCAAGATCCATTGGTAACTCTCAATGGTGTGTTGTTCGAGAAAGAGAATGGAACGATGATGCCCATCATCCCAAGTGGTATCTTCCATCGACATAACCGACATAATCATCTCATTCGTGGGAAAAATAACATGGAACAGATCAGGAGACGAATCACCGAGAGAGGGAGTAGAAGGTTCAGCCGATTGAATGGCTTGGTAGGTGGATTCAACTAGACTTAAAGGCATCTGGTCACCATAGTGAAGATATTCATCGGGTTTGGGTACTATCCATGGGTCAGAAAACATAGGATTTTCACGGACAGAGGTGGAAATTATATTAATCGAGGCAACCAAAGGAGGAGGAATGTCGGGTGGTGGAATCGGGAATGTACCCATCAGATTTTAATCTTTTAGTAGACCCACACTGACATTCTCCTAACCAGGAGGTCTCCTTGCAGTGAAAGGTACGTTGTTGTTACGCGTATCAGAGTTAAAGAAGGTCAATTGGTCTACTGTAACTACTTTTCCTTGATGTGGAAAACATACGATATGGAAAAGAGTAGACATGACTGCATGCATGGAATCAATCCAGCTACGACCAAGTAAAAGGTTGTAATCGAGAGGGATGTCAAAGACCTCAACTTCAATGTTGACCATTTTACCTTATAATGTAATAGGCAATGAAGGGAATACATCGTAGGGTTTAAAGCCAGAGCCATTAAAAGCTTTGAGTGTGTTGTGTGATTCAGTTAAGAAAGGAGAGCCAATGGATTTCCAATAGGAAATAGACATGACACACGTCGAGGCACCCTCGTCAATAATTTTTCTACAAATGTTCTTGTTAGCGACAACAGCTTGCATTTGAAATGCGCATTGAGGGGGTAACCTTGGAATGCGATATTCCAAGTCAAAGATTATTAAATTCGTATACGTAGGGTCGATTCCACTAATAGCTTTCAACAGTGCCTTCCATTGTGTAGGACAACTCTGAAGGACTTTGAGGGTTGACATCACGGACGATGCTTGCGCCAGATCCTCTATAATACTGTAGTTCGGACAGCACACACATGAGGATTGAAAGAAGACTTTTGAACCACGCCCTTGGGAGGAGGGCAAAGGACTGTATCAGGGTTAGGTCATTCGAGATGAAGAGGACCATTGGAAGGTGCAGCCGAGGGAGATTGTTGAACCAACGAAGGTGGTATATCATCAACTTTCACCTTGGAGGAAGAGTAATCTTTGGCATGAGTGGTAAGTGTGATATCATTCTTCTTTGAATCACTGTTACACATAAGTACGTAGGAGGTAGTGGAGGAAGAAGGTTGATCATGGATGACCAATTGAGCCTGTTGTTGAGAAGGAAAAGGCTGAGACAAGACAACAGGTGTAGGTGGTTTTGGGGTCCCTTGAAGGAATTTCGTGACCTCGACACATCTCGGACAGTCCTTCGTGTAGTGATCATCACCACAGATAAGGAAAGGATAGTGAGGTTTGTGTTTGTCCTTATCATCAATAGGTTGTGAATTGGTCTTGTCAGATTGTGGGTTGTTATTTTTATCCTCCTTATTCATACCCTTCCCTTTTTTACATTTATTCTTATTGGTAGGAGTTGATTGAACAATGTTCAGATTTGAAGTTTTACCGGTGGGAGGAGTGGGCATCGGAGCAGTTTGAACATTAGAAGCATGGGATTTGGGATTGGTGTGAGAGGCTTGCGCAGATTGAGGTTGAGCATGGAAAGTACCTATCACACCATCAACAGCATGAGAAGTTGCTAGGGTTTTTGAGGTGGTCATGGTAGAAGGACGAGGTGCATCAGGGAGCAGATCGTAAAGAGTACATGTTTGCGAATAAACAAGATCGAGGTATTAGGCACGATTGATCACTTGTTATTATGTGACAACTCCACCCACATAAATGTATTTAGATATGTCATTCATGAAGGATTTCGTGAACCATTCTACCAATAACTTATCAAGAAGATCGAGTTTGATTAAACGTCATCTTCATCTCCATTCATGAATGTGATCAGAGATATGAGTGGATTTATTTTTCTTGAAAGAACTCAAGATCTCAGTTCCCATTTCATTACGGATTGGCAACTGGTAGTGAGTGAGGAAATCCATAGCTAGGGTATTAAAGTCGACAAAGAATACTCATGGTAGTTCTATATACCACTTCACGGATGAACTTGTGAGAGTTCATTGAGAAAGATGTAATCGAATGGAGTCTTCCATCAAAGAGTTGGATGAACACCAAATGTGGAAAGTCATTACATGATTGTTCGGATCCTCTCCTGGTTTACCATCGAACTTAGGAATGTCTGATGGTAATTTGGCTGGTATAACGGGCCAATGAGGAGAGTGATGGATAGGGTCATTCAAAATCCTAGACAAGTAGGGTAGATCCAAAGTGGCTAAGAAGGGTAACTATCTATTCATGTGAGGGTGCTTGTGACTTTGGGGAGGAAGTCCTATCGGTATACTAGTAGGACCGTAAGAATTTTGCATATGATGCGAAGATATTGGTAGATTTGGTTGTTGATGGGGAGATAGGTAGCCCATAGGGTTGTACTGATTAGGGATGTTCCCTTGGAAAGGGACACTATATTGAGTGTTCGAACCCCAAATGGGATTGGAAGTCCCAGGGTATGGTTAGCCCGTACTAGGGGGTATGAAAGAGCTGACTTGAGGTTGTTTCCCCCTAGTTGATTGAGTATTACCCTGGGTAAGAAAATTCCAATACTGGGCCAAATTTGTCGGTATGTTTTTTCCATAGGGTGGGGAGGGTGGGGGTTGTCCTCCAACTGGAGGTTGTGTCCCAATTGGGTTTTGACCTCCAAACGGGGGTTGATATTGGCCCCCAGGGTTGAATTGTCCGCCAACTGGAATCTGATAATTAGGTGTGAAAGACTGAGTAATTCCACTAGGGTCAGATCCTCTGATGAAAGGTGGATAAGACCCTCTAGAGGAGGGCTGGGGAAGTGTCAGAATGAAGCATGATTGTTCCTAGAAGGAGAAAAAACTCCATATGCTTCGGATGGAACCTAAGTAGAGATAGGGATAGAAGCATTCAATGCATTATACCTAGGAGGAAGCGACGGTGAAGGCCTAGGTGAAAGAGGTGTGCCAATGGGAGCTTGGCTAGCCACCATAGTCCTGGTGGGAATAGTCATAGCGTTTGGGACCATTGTAAAGTGGGCCATATCAAAGGGGATGGTCGAGATAGGACCAACTGACGGGGTGTCTGATCCAGTGAAAATATAGGCAGTTGTAATGGGAGAATGATATAAGGGTATAATGTCTTCAGCAGATGTCTCGGGTAACTCAGGTATGACAAGTATATCAACACTTGACCTAGCTCCAAAAAGATCCCGTCTAGATATGTCAGTAGTCCAAAACAGATCTTGGTCTTCAGGACCTGCGAAAGGTGCGGTTGGTAGTCCATAAGTTTGAACAACAAGATCTCTGGATGAATTTAGATGAAGAATATGTCTCTCGGAATCATGAGGAAGTTGAAAAGACTCTAGCGAGGAAGAAATTAAGAAATTGTCTAAAGAGTCAGTTCTTTCCACTCATGGAGTGGTAGTGTCTTAGGCCTCACTTTGTTGAGGAGAGCCCTCTCGTGGATTAGTAGGAAAGGGTTGATACCTTTACGTATCTTCTAGAGGTAGGCCTTGCATTCTATGTGAATGGTGTGGAGGTTCAATATTGCCTAAACCAAAAACTTTGCGAAAAAAATCTATGGCCAACTATGACAACAAACAACACTCGCTAATAAAATATAGAGTTCAAACCAGAAAAACAAAAACTTCTTATTTCGAAATCACTAGTTGGTGATGAAATCCAACGTCGCGAGACCGAGATGAGAAGGGGCTGGGCTAGGGTGGAAAATTTACATTGATGACCTGCTTAACGGACTTACACTCTGGTGCAAGCTCCCACACATAATCGTGCGTATTCCCTCCAAGGAGTCCGAGTGAGACTAGCCAACATCGATTCTAGGTACCGTGAAGACTTGCCCCTTCACAGTCACCTTGTGTAATACCCTAATAATATAGGCTACTAAAGTTACCACAAACAATAGTGATGCCTGGGGAAACAGTCGATAGTCCGATCCACATGCAAGGCCAGGTATCAAGCCCAAAATCAACTTGAGAGGCTTCCACTCATCATTGTGGGTATACCTTCAAGTGACCCCCATAATACGTGCAATCTTTATAATGAGACCAACAAAGCAAGGTGAGTAACTCTGACAATCTCAATGTGACCTCAGGTTTGACCCTTGTGTGAGAAGGGCTTCCGAGGACAAAATGTTGCAAATGGATTTGAACACTCCCTATCATAAGATACTATTGTGTGTTTTGTGATTTGGAGAGTGTGTCTCACTACCTATTCCAAATCTCTAGCCTAGCTAATATTGGTGAAAAAGAACCCTAGAAAATAAAAGTTACTACTTGAGTTTTAAATTTCACAATGTTTTTAAGAGGTTGTTGTTACTCAAGAGGTAAACAAGAATGAAACCAATGTTGTGTAAGACTTCGACCCAATAGTGTGAAAACAGAAATGAATGACGCAAAATTTCATTCGATGACTTATATCTACAGTAGGGAGAAGGTATTTTTCTGGAATAATGTGAACTACGATGTACAATTTCTTTTCTTTGAATGTAATACCAAACAATCATCAACAATGTAAATTCACTATTTGTTCTCCTTCAATTTTTTGAATGCCAATATTTTCTGGATAAATGATTACCTAAAAGATTGAAAGACTTTATTTTTTTCCTTTCGAAAACCAAAACAGGGATGGAATTGAGAAAGCATAAGAAATCAATGAAAATAAAAAATTCAACAAACACCCAAATCAATATTTCAATGGAGATAAAAATAAAAATGACAAGAAAACGTTTCTTCAAATGTGAATAAAAATGATCTTCTGATCGTTAAGGAATCTAGAATGTGTAACCAACCTAAAACTTCAAATCCAATCAAAGATTTTTAATCGATCAAGCACTTAGACAAAAATCCATAGATTATACCCTTGTCGATAAAAATAAAAAACAAAAAATGGAAAAAGATCAAAAGAGAGGTATTCGATCTCTGACACCAATCAAGAGCAAGCTTAAAAAATTAGAAAAATTCAAGAACTGACATCAAAAAATCCTTTCCCAGCTGACTAAAGAAAAACAGGGCAACAATAGAGGCCAAAAACCAACCCAAAAAATTTCTCAAATACCGTCGTAGGCTAGCAGTATGACACAGTGCGGAAATGAATAGTTTTTGCAGGCCAGAAACAGATAGGGTGAGGAAATCCTGCACTGAAATAAACCAGCAGGGTGCGGAAATCAAAGGTTTATGTAGGCTATCTATAAGGTGCAGTGCAAAAGTGTTTGAAAAATCAAGAAATTTGGAGAAAAGGGAAAAGAATCCAAGTGGATTTTCAAACCCAGAGAGTCTAAATGGATCTCCCACAGACTCAGAGACTAATTTCAAGAAAAAAGAATAGGTCAAAAGAAAATTGTCAACAAAAAACCACAATCAAGTTGTTCTTCCCCAGTGGAGTCACCAATTTTGTTATTGGGTAAATCGATAGATGTGGACATGAACTAATCCCCCTAGATCCACCTGGTTCTAGAACAAAACGAGACGGAACAAGACGCTTTCCCTAAGTTGTGATAATTGTGTTTACTACCAAAAGAGGAATAGATAACAGACCTTATGAATCGCTTCCTTATATCTTTGTTGTCCTTGCTCCACTCTAGTGCTCTTGTGGAATTGGATCTGTGAAAACACACAACCAACGTGAAAGCAGCAATAGTAGAATTCAATGACAACCTAAACATGTGATCAAGGAGTCATGTAATAAAATACTAATCATTTTATGAGAAAGAGACTTTCCACCGTGTTATATTAATGAAAAGTAGAAGATACAACTGAATTTCCTTGATGTTGAAAGTTCCCTTTTAGTGGTCCTTCATTCCAACACACACATACACTTTCTCTGAAATTCGCATGAAGATAATCCACAAAAGCTTGATGGGAAAATGGAGGCCTCAAGCATTACTAGGAACAGGATTCTTCTTACATTCTTCAGCGTATTCTTTCATCAATTCTCTGCACAATATTTCTTAACCTTTTCCATGAGAAGCCCATGATTATATTGTTGGATCATGTTGTCATTGATGCCAATGATTTGATTGATTGATGTCAGGTGATTGATTGATGTCAAAGGATTGATTGATTGATGATTGATGCAATATAATATGTATTGTCCTTGATGAGAATGCATAGATGAAGATGGATCAATGAGATGTCATTGATACATGATGAAGATGGATCGATGTGGTTCCATTGGTATATGATGCATTGTTGGAAAAATTTATAGGTGACTCATTATTGTCTTATCATGATTGATAAGGTGTACAAATGGATGAACTCCAAAGTGGTCCCCTTATGGTGAAAGCCTTCACGGGAAGATGCTTTACGGATTGAGTTATCCTAGAAGAATGGTTGGAGAACCCATGCTTGTATGAGGAATAAAGAG
>JASDQU010374292.1:9963-26963 GCA_032191745.1 Picea mariana | reverse complement strand
ATTATGGAAATTGCAAGAAACTGGAAGCTGAAATTGTTTCCTTAAGAAAGGAATTAGAGAAGGCAATTGCTCAGTTGAATAGAAACTTGAAGTTTGAGAAGAGCACTGAAATATTAGATTATATTATCAAATTCCAAATATCACCACTCATTAAAATTGGTATTTGTTATGATAAGAGTTAGATGGCTGCCAAAGAATATTCAAAAGCTGCAGAGCCACTGAAGAAAGTAAATGAAGCAAAATCTAAAATCTATGTTGATGTACTCAAAATCTCCATCAGTGACGAAGACAACAGGAAGAGAGAAAATGATGTTCCACAAAAAATTGGCATTCCTCCCAAATACAAAAAGGAAAGATTCAGAAGATATTTCCCACCAAGATGGTCTTACACAACTTGGTACCAAAACACTTTCCTTGGTTATTGTTTTTCTTACAATCACTTTGGTCATAAAGCAATAGATTGCAAAGTATATGCAATAAATAATCGTGTATGGAACAAAAAAAAAAGTACTTATGGGTTCTCAAACAAAAACTATAATTCATCCGCTCCATTATTTAATTACAATTTTGTATGCTATAAGTGAAACAACTATTTGAAAGAACCCACAGGAGTTTGGAAAAGGAAGCAAGAGAAAGAAAAATATGAGGAATTAATGCTTGTGTAAACTTCCCTTCATGCTCAAAACAAAGGAATCCAATGGTACATTGATAGTGGATTCTCAAACCACATTATATGGGACAAGAATAAGTTTTTCACTTTGAAGGAAGTAAACGAAGGCAGTGTATCATTTGGAGATAATGTTATCGCAAGGATAGCAGGAAAAGGTACTCTTAGTTTTGATAATGGAAAGACTTAAATGAAGATTGTCTTGTATGTTGAAGGTTTGGAACACAATTTTCTCAGTGTTAGTCAAATGTGTGATCAAGGACACACTCTCACATTTTATTCTCAAGGCTGTGAGATACGGAAAAAAGGAACAAGAATATTAGTGGAAAATACATATAGAACCTCAAATAATGTAGATATCCTCAATGAGATGTAATGTCCCTGATCCAAACCCTTTGTAATTGTACATATAGGTTGGTGATTCGTTGGTATTGATTGTTAATGTAATGTGTATATAGGTTGGTGAGTCGTTGACAGTTAGTTTCGGTGTTGCATGCACCTGGGTAAGCACGTGAAGAGTTGTTATCAAGACAGGGGTCACACATGTCATACTGTTGCATGCACTTGGGTAAGTGTGCACATTGCACCATGTTGCGCACACTTGTGTAAGTGGGCAGTAATGACCTAGAAGTGCGCAGAGTTGAGATATATATGTGTGTGTGTTTATGATTGTATATGTATTGAGGTCGGAGAGCATGTCCGACTATTGAGGCTAGTGAGCGGGGACTTAAATAGGTCAGTGCACCTATATATGTACATATAATCATGGTTATTAATATAAAATTGCATCATTTCACACCAACAAACTCAGACGAAAAGAGATGGGGGGGAAACTCCACCGAAAAAGGGAAAATGGGGGAATATTTTAATAATATTTATGAAAAGTGTAATGTGGAAATGTTTTTATCCTAAGTTCCCGAGGGTAGGGAACAGGTCACCAAGTGGCTTAAAGCTACTTTTGAAGGTAAAAAATGTCAAGTTGAAGGCATGCAATATATATTGTTGGCCTTAGTGTATTTTGGGGGGGAATTGCATTATACTGATTATTCATAGGAGGATTCAAGAAGAATTCATTTTTTAGGCTCTCGTGAGCATAAGGGGGTCGGACTGTATGGAAAATATGATTATTAACTTATCTTCACAAAGAAGCTTGTAAGGAGTTGCAGGGTGGTATTCAGAGTTTACTGACGAAGAGGCGATTTATCAGGCCCGTGAGCAGTCTCTCTGGGTGATAAACTGGTTGTTGAGAAGTGGGTTGTCTGTCCTGTGAGCGGTCTCTCTGGGTGAGATATTGGTTGTTGAGAAGTGGGTTGGTAGAACCATGAGCATGCTCTCCAGGTGAGATTTTTGTTGAGAGTTATTCCCTGGTGCGTTGAGCATTAAAGGAAGGGCTTAGAGACTTCCTATCTAGCCTATTATTGGTAACCCTGGAAGGGAAGTGGGGTATCTGAAGGATTGTTGAGCAGAGAAGGGGCACACTTCCTTGGGTGTGACAGGTGTGTGGGGAATGAGGGACTATGGGTTAGTTACAACAGTGGGAACCTAGGACGGAGCAATTCTGTTGAGATTCAAACCTTATCCTATCGCTAGAATACCTATTTCCATTAGTTGGATTTGCATCCTTTTGAGTTGTAAGGTTGACTGGCTCTGTATTAATTATTTTATCCATAATTATGATGTTTACATCTAAACAATTCTCTAGTTCCATAGGTTCAATCATTGTCTTTTTATTAACCAATGATTCTTTGTTGATAAGTTGATATGACTTGTTCTGTAGCGACTTCTTATCACTCTTTAACTTCTTAATTTGTGTGAATAAACTTCGATTATGAACCCTTAGGCGTAAAAGTTCTTTATTATCTGATTTTTCGACTTTACTTATAATATCTTGATTCTCTATCTTTGCATCTTTCATATTTTTAATTTGTTCAATTAATTTTTTATTAAGGTTCCTTAGGCAGGAGCTTTCTTCCTCTTTTTTGGTTAATTTCTCTTTGAGACCTTGATTTTCTTGTTCTGAATTTTTATTCCATTGTTTCTTGTCTTTTGACTTCCTGATTTTTACTAGTAAATTTTGATTATGATTTTTTAGTCGTGATATTTCTTCATCTCATTCTAGTAAGTCTTTGTCCATTTTTTGTTTTTTGGTTTTTAGTTCTTCAATTTGTGCGATGAATTCTCGATTTGTCTCTTTTAAGTAAAGATTATTTTTCTTTCTTAACCCATTAAAATATTTATCCATCTCAATTTCCAACTATAATTTGCTATTGATGTCTTTATAATTTCCTATTTCACCTTTTAATATTAATGATTTCCTTTGTGAGTTGTCTTGACATTCTTCCATAATAAATGATTTCCCACAAATTGGACAAAAGCGACTGTGATTTTTAAAAATTTTCATATACTCAAACTCCATTTCACAAAAAGGGCATTTAGTCCAAAATTTAAATTTATATATTGAATTCATTGTTCATAGTTTCATTTTTCCTTTTTCTCGATTATTCAATATATATCATTTATAAATGTATATTCCTCCTTTGAATAGATTGAATATTACTTCAGTTGCCTTCCAATTTAATCAAATGTATTAAGCAACTTTAATCATTCCCTTTATCTTTTAAACCTTATCACTTTTTTTTATTTAAAATAAATTTGTAACTTATGAAAAGTTATCTCTTTATTTCAATACACTCTCTTCTTACTTTTCCTTTWTAAATATCCTTTACACAAGTTAATTGGGGTTGAATTAATATTACCCCAAAAGACTTAGGTCATTTACTTTTTATTTTGGCTTCAACCCCACATGCAAAAAAGTTGTAAAAAATTACCACTGTAAATTATTTTTTAATATGGTAGGGAAATACCATGGGCCAATGGTTTTCCAAAACCATGGGCCTGTAAACCACCAATAGTAGAATTGGAATTTACTCTTCCTTTTTCTTTGGAACTTTTTCTTTTAAATTATCCTTTGTGTTTTTTTATTCTCTTTGTTTTTTGTTCTTATCCCTTTTTTTCTTTATTTCTTTATTTGTTTTTTTCTTTTCTTCTTGATATATGGTACTAGATTCTTGTAATTTTCTTGCAGTGGAAGGATTATTTCTTCAATGGTAATTTCTGAAGTTTTTTTTTTTAATGACAAAATTCCCTAACATGGTATGAAATTTTTTTGTACGGGGCTACAAACCTGTATGGCTAATGGCTAGGATCAACAATGAATCTCTGATACCAAATGAAGTGGATCTAGTGGTCCACTTCATGAGAACATCATAAATACATAACATAATTCCATATATCCATAATAAATAATATTTTATTTACTATCCATTTTACATATTTTCTTCACCTCATATGAAATACAATGCGTGCATATAAATACACGTGGGGAATGATAAGTCATGTTCCATCCAAAGTTCATGACTTATCATTTACATTATAATGCCTCTTTACATAATAACAAACCTATAACAAATTATTAAATAATAAGAAATGTAATACATTAGGTATAATATAGAAATACTTAACCAAGCGCTACTATGATAGGGAAATGAAGGAGTTCTTCAAACTCAAGTTGGGGAGCATGAAAATAGACGAGTAAGAAGGGAGATTTTTAGAACTACTAAAATGTGTGCCTTTTATCAAGGATAAACAAGTGAAAATTCAAAGGTAATTTAGTGGGTTACCTTCATTTATTAGTGACAAGATACAATATGATGACCCTAAGACATTGGAAGAAACCATAAGGTGTGATAAGTATCTTTATTAGTAGAAAAGGGGAAGACTGGATTTCCAAAAGGCTTGGGAAGACAAGATGAAAAGTAAGTTGGAACAGGGGAAGAAGGGAGCTAAGCCACCATTTTTGAAAAATATTGCGCAAGGATAGACAACTCTTCTGGAGCCCAGAATGTCAGAAATAGTGGGAAAAAATTCATGGAAACAACCTATGCAGTGTTGGGCTTGTGGCAGAAATCATATGCACAGAGATTCCCCTCAAAGAGGTGATAAAGAGAGGACCACACGCAGTGTACAACAAGATGCAAAAATCGAGGAAATGGGTAGAAATGTACCAAGGATTTACGCCATGCTGGATAACAAGTAGGATGAGATTCAATCGCACATGATTGAGGTGGAAGGTAAGATTAATGACCAACCCATTGTTATTTTAACTGACTCAAGAGACAGTCATAGTTATCTAGATCCTAAGATGATGGAAAGGTTTCAATCGTCGAGAAGTAATCTTGGAAAACCTTGGTTGTTGCAGTTAGCTATAGGAGAAAAAAGGAAAATTGATGAGGTGGTTAAGGCATGTCCAATGGATATGAATGGACTATGCATAAAGGTTGATTCGAATATTATACCTTTGGGATCGTATGATTGCCTCATTGGTATGGATTGGTTGGACGAGAACCATGTTGTCTTGGATTGTTACAATAAGCCATTCACTTGTTGGGATGAGAAAGGAAATTTGAGATCAATTCAAGGAATTCCAAGAGTTGTAACTATCAGAGAGGTTTCATCCTTGCAACTGAAGAAAAGTTACATGAAAGGATGTCAAGTATTTTCACCACACATGGAAGAGGCACCTAAGGATAAAGTTCCAAGTATTGAAGACTACACAATGTTGAAAGAGTTTGAGGATGTCTTTAAAGAGATACTGGGATTTCCTCCAAAAAGAGATATTGACTTCTCTATAAATATGATGTCGGGAGTAGCACCTATATCCAAGACTCCTTATAGGATGAGTATGTCATAGTTGAAGGAGTTGTAGATGCAACTTGAAGAGATTTTTAAGAAGGGGTATATAATCCCAATAGTTTCGCCTTGGGGTGTGCCTATTTTTTTCATGAAGAAGAAGGATGGTACATTGAGACTATGTATCAACTTTGGGAATTTGAACAAGGTAACAATGAAGAACAAGTATCCTCTGCCAAGGATAGATGACCTGTTTGATCAGCTAAGAGGCGTGCAGATATTTTCTGAGATATATCTTAGATCTGGATATCACCAAGTGAGAATAAAAGAGGAATACATCAACAAAACTACCTTCAGAACAAGGTATGGTCATTACGAGTTTATAGTGGTGCCATTTGGGTTGTCGAATGCACCATTTTTCTTCATGTGTTTAATGAATGGATTTTTTAGAGAGTACTTGGACAAGTTCGTCATCGTATTTTTGGATGACATTCCTCTTTACTCAAAGTTTAAGGAAGAGCACGAGAAACACTTGAGGATGGTGTTGCAGGTATTGAGGGAGCATTAGATATATGAAAAGTTAATCAAGTGTTGATTTTATCAACGACAAATTCATTACTTAGGTCATATCATTTCAGAATAAGGAATAGTTGTGGACCCAACAAAGATAAAATCCATTGAGAAATGGCCAACATTAAGAAATGTCACAGAGGTAAGGTCCTTTATGGGACTTTTGGGTTACTACATAAGGTTTATTGAAGGATTCTCAAAGATTGTGCATCCATTCACATCCATACAAAAGAAGGGTGTGTGATTTGAGTGGACTTTGAATTGTGAAAGGAGTTTTCAACACTTGAAGAGTTTGTTGAAAAGTGCGCCAATTTTAAGGATTGTTGATCTTGATGCAAAATTTGTTGTGTGCACGGATGCATGCAAGGAGGGCTTGGTGGAGTTCTAGTTCAGAATGTACATGTGGTGTATTAGGAATCAAGGAAGTTGAAAGAGCATGAAAGGCTCTATGTTACTCATGATTTATAATTGGTAGTTGTAGTGCATGCCTTGAGGATGTGGCAACATTATCTCATGGGTAAAATATTTGAGCTAAGAACAGACTACTGTGGTATGAAGTATTTGTTTGGACAACCAATTTTAAATGTCAGACAAAGAAGGTGGTTAGAGTTCCTCAATGAGTATGACTTCAACATAAATCATATCATAGGAAAAGAGAACAAGGCGACTGACACACTCAGCATAAGTGTAAATGAGATGCATGCTACAACCATTATCATGTACCAGATGAATTTATGCGACAGAATTTTGGAAGTTTCCAAATCAGATCTACTCTATGTGGACATAAAGGAGAACTTACAACAAGGTATGTCGTAGCATAAGTTTGAAGGTTATGAGTTAAGAGAGGATGGGATCCTCATGTATAAACATAGGGTCTATGTGTCGAATGATCAGGAGTTGAAGATCTTGATTTTGTTAGAGATGCATAAGGTTCCTTATGCAGGACATTCAAGTTATCAAAAGACAATTTTCATAGTCAAGAAGAAATACTATTGGTCAGGTATGAAAAAAGAAGTTATTGATTTTATAGCTCAATGTCTCTAATTTCAGAAGGTCAAAGTTAACCATAGACATCCAACTGGTTTGCTACAACCTTTTTCCATTCTTGAGTGGAAGTGGGAAGTTATAACGATGGATTTTATAACTAATTTTCATAGTATTGTTAAGCAACATGATTTTATTATGGTGGTGGAGGACAAGCTTACTAAAGCTTCCCATTTTGTTCCATTGAAGTCAACGTACAAGGCGAACAACATTGATGAGATATACATGTGGGAAATTTCAAAGCTGCATGGTGTACCTAAGAAAATTGTGTCTGACAGATATTCCAATTTCACCTCAAACTTTTGGAAAGGGTTATTCAAAGGATTTGGAACAAATCTGAATTTTAGCACAACATATCACCCTGAGATAGATGGTCGGATAGAGAGGGTAAATCGGGTGATTGAGTATATGCTCAGGATGTATGTGAAGGATAAGCCATCAAAATGGGAATACTACCTTCATTTAGTGGATTTTTCTTACAACAATGGGTATCAAGCATCTTTAAAGATGAGCCCATTTGAAGCATTGTATGGATAAGGTGCAACACACCTGTGAGTTGGGACAACCCAGTAGACTGCGCAGTAGTTGGGCCATATTTTCTCTGGGAAATGGAGGAGAAGATGATAATGATAAGGCAGAATTTAAAAACTACCCAAGACAAGAAAAAACATTGTGCAGATAAAGGAAAAAACCATAGAGTTTAAGGTGGGTGATCATGTATTCTTGAAAGTAAAAGCCAAGTGTATTTCCCTAAAGTTGGGGAATTGTTCTAAGTTAGCAGCGCGCTATTGTGGGCCATTTGAAATCCTAGAGAGGATTGGTCATGTCACTCATATGCTTTCATTTCCTACATCATTTTGTATTCGTAATTTTTTCCATGTGTCATTGCTTAAAAAGTATGTACCCGATGTTAATCATAGCATTGATTGGAATGTGATTTAGGTGGAGCTAGAAGGTGAATTTCAAGTGCGACTAGTTTACATATTAGATCAGAAACTCAAGCAGCTCTGGAATCGATTCATGGAGCTGGTAAAGGTCCAATGGACTTGGTAAAACCATGAGGATGCAAATTGGGAGCACGAGGAAGCTAGGCAAGTAGAGTATCCTCACCTGTTTGAAAATTTTTGAAATTTTGTATGAACATGTGTATATGATGTATTGAGGACAATGCATAAATAAGGGGGAGGGGGATGTAATGTCCCTAATCTGGACCCAATGCAATTGTACATATAGGTTGGTGAGATGTTGATACTAATTGTTAATGTAATGTATATATAGGCTAGTGAGTCGTTGACACTTGGTTTTGGTGTTGTGCGCACCTAGGTATGTGCACGGAGAGTTGTTATCAATACATGGGCCACACATGTCATAGTGTTGTGCGCACATGGGTAAGTGCACACATTACACCATGTTGCGCACACTTGGGTAAGTGGACGATAATGACATGGAAGTGTGCAGATTTTAGATGTGTGTGTGTGTGTGTGTGTGTGTGTGTGTGTGACTGTATATGTATTGAGGTCGGAGAGCCTGTGTGACTATTGAGGTTGGTGAGTTGAGACGCAGATAGGCCAGTGCACCTATCCATGTACATATAATCATAGTTATTAATATAATATTGCATTGTTGTGCATAGACATACTTAGACAAAAATAGATGTGGGGCCAACTCCACCGAAAAAGGGAAAAGGGGGGAATATTTTAATAATATTTATGAAAAGTGTAATGTGGATATGTTTTTATCCTAAGATCCTGAGGGTAGGGAATGGGTGACCAAGTTCATTAAAGATACTTTTGAAGGTGGCAAGTGTCAATTTGAAGGCATGCAATATGTATTTCTAGCCTTAGTGTATTTTGGGGGGTAATTACATTATTATGATTATTCAGAGAAGGATTCAAGAAGAATTCATGTTTCATGCTCTAGTGAGAAGAAGAGGGTCTGACTATATGAAAAATCTAATTATTACCTTATCTACACAAAGAATCTTGTAAGGATTTGTGGGGCGATAATCAGAGTTTATAGTCGAAGAGGTGATTTGTCAAGCCCGTGAGCAGTCTCTCTGGGTGAGAGACTAGATGTTGAGAAGTGGTTTGGCAGAACCATGAACATACTCTCCAGGTGAGATTTTTGTTGAGAGTTATTCCCTAGTGCACTGAGCATTAGACAAAGGGATCAGAGACTTCATGTATGGCATGTTGTTGGTAACCTTGGAAGGGAAGTGGGCCAGTAGAAGGATTATTGAGTAGAGAAGGGGCACACTTCCTTGGGTGTGATAGGTGTGTGGGGAATGAGATATCTTGGGCTAGTTGCAGCAATGGGAACCTAGGACTAAGATATTATATTGAGAGTCATACCTTAGCCTATCGCTAGAAGTATTTTACCCTGGTGGAGTTTGATCCCCATCTCAGGGGTGACCTGTTGCTGAAAGCTTATGAGCAACAAAGTCTATGGCTGGGAGGAACATCTGAGTTATCCGTGAAGTTGGTGACTTTCATAAAACATAAGTGTTATTTATGTGTTTTTCTTGTTTACTGTGTGCATATTTGTTTATGCTTGATATGGGTTAATTCTTTTATGTAGTTTCATATAATCAATTGTTGTTATTCTATTTAATGATAATTGCACCTGTAAGTATGGTACTTATAGCCTTTATTGTAGTTTTACATGAGTATGTCAGTTGATGATAGCCTTTCCTGTTGAGTTAATCTTGTGATTTCGATTATGAGTCTTCAAGAAGAGGATTGGGTGGTTGGGTGCGCAGGAAAGTAGCATGTGTACACCAAGAGGCTAGAATTTGTGTGTACGTGCAGGGAATTAGATTCCACATACAAGGAAATCAGATTTGGTATATGACGCCAGGTTGGTTGTGCACATGGTTGTACTATGTTCTTAGTATATTGGTGCACACAGTTATTTAAGTTGATTCCGCTATTATAAGTTGTGTGGCGTGACTCAAGCTTGGGTTGAGTGCATTTCTTCAAGTGATACTGCACGGAATTGTGTAAGAGTAGAATCTGTGCATTGAAATTTTAGAGTAACATTGCTCGGTATTATGTTGGGGATGTTACATTTGGGTTGACTCGTAGCTATAGAAGTTGAGGTTGTGTGGCGTGGCCTAGCCTGGGGTGGATAGGGATGTTACATGAGATCAATTGAGAAAAATGATATATGGGACAAATAGATGAGATCTATTTACGGCATAGAATAATGGGCCATATAAACTTTGATAATCTAGTAAAAATCAACACCAAACAAGCATTGAGAGATATGCAAAATATTTTTAATCCTTCAAACACTCTTTGCAAAAAATTCCACCATGGTAAATAGAAAAGGGAAATCTTCAAATCAAAGGAGTACTCAGCAACAAAACCATTGGAACCCATTCATACAGATATTTTCTATGGGGAAAAATCCCCCTAATCTGGGTCTAACGACTAGGCAGAGCCTTGACACCTTAAAAGACAAAAATGCTTCTATTCTACCCCAAATCCAACAAAAACCTAATGATGGTTAAGGAAAGGGATAAAAGATCAAAATGTGTACCTTGATTCCTTCTTTCTATTTAAGATCCCTTCTTGTTGTTGTTTGTTCCAAGATTGCAGGCCTCCTCCCAAAGTTGGTCTGGAACAAGTTCACAGAACAAACTATGACAACATATGCATAACTACCAATATCATCTAAAGGGTTAGTTAGTCATGAAAAAAATTCATAAATTTAAACACATAGACATAAATATATGGGACAAGAAGTTTATCTTTTATTGATAACAAGATTGGAAGTTACAACCTGAATCTTGCCAACATTGCCCCTCTGAACCTTGCATGGTTTCCTCTACTTTGACTCCAAGTGCATTATTCCCAATATGCTATCCTCACAACGAACATGCCAATATAGGGTAAAAGGATGGATTTTATAAGGGAGAATGATTGGAAGGGAATGTTGAGGATGAAACTCAAAGAAGAATGCAAAAGGCTTGGAATACAAGGGAGAAAATTTCACAGAGTTCTCTTGCCTCTTCTTTGATATCTCCAATTGACCACCCTACGACCCATTTTATATCGAGACAATATGGTTAATTCTTTTTCAGAAGGGCTACAGGAGGTAAAATGGTTGGGAAACCTGACATATCCCGTAAACTCTACCCGAAATCATGAAGCTTTTTAATTTTTCCAACTTTTTAGAGTATATGCGGGTTGTCAAGCATCCAGTTAGCATATGTACATTCACTACATATGTAGCAGGACATGTACACCATGCCAAAAGTTCTTTTTTAAAGAGGAATCTCAGCTAAAGTGGTTAGAAAAGGTGTAAATGAATATGTCAATGTCAGAAATGCATGATAGTGGGATTTTGATATATAACAGATGCCCCCTAATGTATGAGGTTTGAAGAGAAACTAATGGTTGAAACACATTATAACATATTTAATAAAATGGGAAGGCATCGAGTCGAGTGAGCCCAGACGAGTGTTCTCAAGCGTGTCATCTGCAAAAGAATAATAATAATCACTGAGGTGGGCATACCCATGCTCAGGACAAACTAAGCCTGGATGCCAATCAAGTACATTGCAGATCCATGTCATATATAGTAATCATGGCCACATGACTAATGTGTATGCCAATATAAATTGTAGTTGTGAATAATACACAACAGATATACATCTCAAAATCATCAGAATATATACAAATACAATGAATCTTTAGGAGGCATCAATGCCTGTGGTTGGAGATGATAGCTTCAGTAACTCGAGAAATATCTTCAATATCTTCATAACTCAGGTAGGAGTATAATGGGAGTGTAAAACTCACTATCCTGAGGTCTTCAGCAAGACGTCGTAGAAAGACTATAGGATCTCGATTATCAGTCACAGAACTTCATTGATTCTAGATGTACACTTGATAGGACTCTTGGGATGGTCGACTTATGAAGGTCAAGAGACTTATTGTATAATGGCTGACTCATGTTGTAAGAATTTCCCTTGGACAAGAGCATGACATATGAAAAGACTCATATGTGGCATAGGAGGCACCACAAACTCTCCATGTGTTTTTAAGAGTAACCAAATGGAGGAAGACACATCTCTATGTAATGAAAGCATCTTCCTAAGTCCATACTAAATCCCAATGCTTTATATAACAAACTGAAGGATGTGCTCTGTCTAAGGGTGACTGGATTGTTGCCAGTAAAAGAGAAAATTTTTCCCTCCCCTCTTTTTGGAATATTTAATTTTTTTATCTTTTTCATATTTTTAACGAGATTGAAAAAAGAATAAAAGAAATATATGTTACAAAGGATGAATGAGTGTCACATAAAAGAAAACTAGTTCTGAGTGCAAGGAACATATTGATGCTCAGTGCAAGGTGACATGTGCAGGATAAGGACACTCGGGAAAATTCCTCCATGGGTCAAGGTGTTAGAATGCAAGGGGAAAAATGTTGAAAGGCCTACACCTATGGAATGCTCTAAAAGTTTAGAAACAACAAAATGGATCCGACATGAGGCCAAAGATGCAAGAGTGAGACATGCAATGTGATTTTCATATTGACACAATGAGCCTCCTTCAATGTAAAGTTTTACGAGCCTAGAGAAGCTAAGATCGATGATTTTTCACTTTTATAGAGTCTAAAAATCCAGTAAACGAAAACTCCAGAGTGATATTTTTCGTAAGGTTAGTATCTAGGGCCCGAAAAAGAATAAAATCATACCAAGGAGAACTCTTTTGATCATTGGGGCTAGAGTATTCATTTTTCTTACTTAGTCCAGCCAGTCTAGAAAAGGGTTAAACTTATATCGAAAGGACGTCTCTTCAAAACCATTTTAACAAGTGTGACAGAGACAAGATCACTCGACTATCTTTTCAATTTTAAGGAGTCTGAAAAGAGATTAAATATGGACTCCCTCATCCTTTTTTCGCAATTTAGTATCCTGAGCCCGAAAAAGTATAAAACATAACTTAGGAGAACTCTCCCTACGAGACATGTCTCCCGAGGCATACTTTTTTCCTGGGTAATCTATTGGCTGGAAAAAGGGTTAAACTAATGCCAAATAGATGTTCCTTCTGGACCAATTAACGAGTGTGAAATAAACAAGTTCACTCAGTAGTATTTTCTTGTTTAGGAAGTATGAAAAGGGATTAAATAAGACTCCAATGGGTTTCCTTTTTTGTAAATAATCTCCAAGGCCTGAAAAAGTGATAAACCAAAACTAGGGAGAATGGCCCTTTTTCGCAAATTTAGTCCCTCAGCCCTGAAAAAGGGTTAAACTTACACCTAAGAATACTCTCCTAGCGAACTGTAGTTCCTAGGGAATACCTTTTTTGTAAAAATATCCATACAGAATGAAAAAGGGGTAAACTATTGTCGGACAGATGTGCCTTTGAATTTTGCTTTAAGGAGCGTGAAGGGAAACAATATCGCTTGACAATATTTTCCATTTTAGAGAGACTGAAAAGAGCTTAAAGAAGACTCTCGGTGGGATCATTTTCTTAAGTAATCTAAACAAGGCCGAAAAGGATAAATAATTCCTCGTTAGATGTCACTTTCATAGTTTAACTGAGCTTGGAAGATGACAAACCATGCTCTTGGGGATTCCCTTGGGTATTATGCCAGAAAAATATGAGGAAGAAGGATGAGGCTTCAACATAAAGTCATGGCAGGACTAAGAGGACTCCCAAGCCTACAAAAGACTCGCAGCATGGATGCCATAATGCAAGGCAAGAATCTATCTAGGGCATCCATGGAGAGGAAGGCTCTACCACCTAATTATGACACTTCTAAAGAAGCATAGAAGGTTCTATGTCGCATTTATATGGGATCAACCCTATGGAAAAGAGGAAATCATCAATAAAAATCAAGATGTAAGGCGGTAAAGGCATACCCTATATGCAAATGGCAAAAACATAACTTTGTCACAGTATGGTGTAGGTAGTACCTGTGCATTAAAAATATTGAATCTGAAGTAAATAAGACTTATAGATGACCAAAATATCCCAAAAAATAATCAAAACATCCATCGAACAAACCATAGGGAAGAAAAAAGGTCGAAACTAGGTCACCATAGAGTTAAAAAAACTGTAAATGGAGGTGAAAGAGGTCATTTCCACCTTTGTTGTTTGACAAAAACCAAAAATAGAAAAAATCCTCTTCCTTCAATTGCACATTCAAAGATCTACAATGGATGAAATCAACTTGTTCTTGGACCAAGTAAGTACTCTTCCCTTTCTCTTGCAAATTCATTCAATTTTTATGGTTTTTAGAGAAAATTGTGGGCCACGTGCCCTAAAATTTATCATGATTGTGCGTGTACATGCATTTTCCAAGCTCAACACATGAATGTATGCAAGCTGAGCTAAACTCAGCACGCGTACATCCACGATTGTCTTCAAAACATGGTGTGTACATGTTATTAAAAAGGAGAAAATAAAGGCACCAACTCCCAAAAATTTCCATGATTTAGGATGTATGTGCATTGGAGAGAGAGAGAGTGTAATGTACCCCATGTTTACCAAAAAAAAAAAAATCCAATTTGTTTATAGGATCATTAATCAAAACCTTCCAACATTACTCCAACCTTTTGTAACGATCCCCCCAGCCAACCTTCGGCCAGGGCACGCCACTTCCGAAGCAAACACTCATGCTCTGACCCCAGTTGGTAACATTCCCAGCCATAGGGTCGGTCCATGCTACTCTAGTGAACACTTTCATTCCCATATTGTAGAACATATAGTAGCATACCTAGTAATCAACTAAGCAATGCCACATAAATTTACTCTTTAGACTGCATGCAACTAAAACATATACATATAGCACACTCGCGGAAGCTTTACGTCTAAACATAAACAAACAATTACTTTATGTAACATACGACTTTTATATTGAAATAACAGTAACTACCGATATGCATCATTTATAGGAAATTACCCATAAGCCCACAAGCAATCATAATCACATATATGATAAATCATAACATAGGCATGTAAATAACAAAACAACATATCAATATATCATACAATTGGTACTTATCTTAGAAAGACTGTCACCAATTGCTTATAGACTGTCCATGAACCTCCCAGCCATAGACTACATTGTTCATCACTTTCAACAGTGACTCACCCCTAAATTGGGACTAAACTCCACCTAGGGTAAAGGGATTCCTATCTAGGCTAAGGCTCATGGACAACAGGAAAGTCTCTGTCTCAGGTTCTCACTCAACTAACATCCTACAGCCTCTCATTCCCCACATTCTTGTCCCACCCAAGGAAATGTGCCCCTTCTCTGCTCAACAGTCCCTCGGCTGCCCCACTTCCCTTCCAGGGCTTCAACAATAGGCTGGACCAGAAGTCTCAGAGCGTTGTAGCTGCAATTTAGCACCTATGGAAATCAATACCCAACAATTCTCTCGCTTACAAAACTACTCACGGGCCTGACAACCCGCTTCTTCAATCCCGCTCCAAGATAACCAAGTACACCAACCAAAAAGGGTGGGGAAACAGGCTTTAGAAAGGTGAAATGGTTGTCTCAAGGATAACGGAATGTATCAGTGAAAATGGTCATGGAATCATTGACTAGATAACTGAGTGTGTTTAGGAATCACTGTGAACTCTTCGTGAAAAGTGATGGTCAGAATGACGGTCCCCCATTCGTAAGGTGTCCATGAGAAAAACTCCCCATGAGCTAAGTTTCCCCACGATATGAATGCATTTCCCCAACTTGACACTTGTCCTATCGGAAGTTACTTTTGTCCACTTGTCCCCAACTTTAGAACTTAGGATAAAATAATTATCCTTACTTTATGTTTTAGGAAATATTAATATAATATTCCCTTGACTTTTGGCCCTCCCTTTCCCTAACTGGTGAAGTTCAGTCCCCCATCTCTTTTATCGTGGTCGGTCTGTGCACAGTGATGTATTTTATATTAATCATGAGTTATGTACAAAGTAGGCGCATTGGCCCTTGACATCTAGGTGTTTCGGCCTAATACCAAAACATAAGCATTACGGCTTATAATACTGGCTCACCAGCCTATAATGTGTATCATATACATAAAGGTTCGTTGACGTTAGTATTGTGTGCACTTTAGTTACTGCGCACGGTATCCATTTTCCTCAAGGTTGTGCGCACTTTAGTTACTGCGCGCGGTATCCGTTGTCCTCAATGTTGCATGCACTTTAGTTACTGCACGCAGTATTTTGCGATGTGCATATTACATCATTTTACTACGCAATTCATGCACGCACTATGCCACATGATGTGCATTATCAAATGAGGTCAAAACAACTCACTAGATTAAGCATATTTATATTACATTTACAATTGGGTTCGGTCGAGGAATATTACAATCCCCTCCCCTTATTTATGCACTGTCCTCAGTGCATCATACACCCATATATATTAGATTTTTCAAAAATCTTCAAAAATATGTGGGCATTTTGTCCGCATTGCATCTTCATGCTCCCAAGTAGCATCCTCAGGGTTGTACCAGGTCCATTGAACCTTTACAAGCCTTATGGCTCGGTTCCGGAGCTGTTTGAATTTTCGGTCCAAAATGTGCACCGGATGCACTTGAAAAGTGCCTTCTTGCTCCACCTAAATCACATTTCAATCAACAACATGATTAGCATTGGGTATATATTTCTTTAGCAATTAGGCATGGAAGACATTATGAACAGACATAGATGCAGGTAATGCAATCATATAAGCAACTGGACCAATCCTCTCTAGGATTTCAAATGGTCCACAAAATCTAGCTACTAACTTGGCACGCTTCCTAGCTTCAGGGAACTCCTGTTAGCTTTCACTTTCAGGAAAACATGATCACCCACTTTGAATTCTCTGTGGATTCTGTTTTTATCAGCATAACTTTTCTGTCTGTCTTGGGCAGCTTTCAAATTCTGCTTAATTTTTAACATTTGGTCCTCCGTCTCCATGAGCAACTCTGGCCCGACTACTATTCTATCAGCTAAGTTATCCCAGCTTACTGGAGTATTGCACCTTCTACTATAAAGTGCTTCAAATGGACTCATCTTCACTGATGC
>JASDQU010374291.1:93347-111544 GCA_032191745.1 Picea mariana | reverse complement strand
GTCACCAGTCTTGGCATCTAACCAAGAGTATCTGGATCTTGGCATCTCACCAAGATCATCGACTTAGCTTCTCACCAAGTGAATTCCACTTGAAGTGGAACCTGAAACTGATATGATCGTCTCCATAGCCAAGTGAGGATAAATCCTATGTGGTTCCCTGCTTCTCCTTCTCATCAATCTCTGATGCTCTGAATCCCTTGTACCAACCCTCTATCTGCTCGACAAATATGAAACTGAAGCTGTCCCGAGTGGACCAGTCACCCCTAAAGATGGTGTCCTCAAAAACTGAGTTCGATCTCCCTCTCAACCAATACTATGAGTCAATAGGTCCTCCTCAAATCTATCTCCCCACCTACCACTGGATGGTGCATCAACTGAAAAACAACAACTGATGAACCACACTCCCTCGCAAACTGAGTAGAGAACTTCTCCTCCTCTGTCGTTGCTGCAGTACCATCCTGCTTCTTCTTCTTCTTCTGGGGACACTGTCCTGCATAGTGACCCACCTATCCACAATAAAATCATATCATTGTGCTCATGTCTCTCTCTTTCCCACTGTCACTCTGTTGTGGTTTGGCACCTCCTTTGGGACCCTATCTAGCACCTCTGTCAGTCTTCTTCTTGCCCTTAGTCCACAGAGAAAGATCCTCATCACCCTCTCAAGAACACTGTTGTCCTGAAGATCCTGAGATGCATCTCAAATCCTCTTGTATGAAGTCATCCCAAAGTCTCTCCCAGGCATGCATGACCTTCCGGGCTACAATGCCTTGTACAAATGAACCCCAAGGTTTGGAAAATTTGTTCAAAGCTGTCCTCACCAGGATCGAAAATCTCCCCGACTGCGACCAACTCTTCTCGAATCTATGTAAATCTGCCAAGGTATGATGTGACTATATTGGAATCGAGCATCTAAATGCTCCTAAGCTTGTCCTACATAACCATCTTTCGGTTCTGGTTTTGACTCTAGTAAAGCTTGCACAATGAGGCCCATATCTCAAAGGCATAGTCTTTCCNGAGGTATGATGTGGTCCCTCACTGCATCACAAAATAGTCTACTTCGCCTTGTTGTTCCTCTTCCTTAACTATTCCACCAACAAGGGAGAAATGACATGAGGAAGAATAATGGGAGGCTAAACTATATCCCATAGTTCAAGGTCTTCCATGAAAAATATGATCGTGGTCTTCCAAGAGGACCAATTGCTAGCTCCATGTAGCCTATCCTAAGCCCACATTTGGGACACTGACATGGATTTCTACTAAATCTCACACTGATGCTAAAACTACACAAGAGTACTACCTCACTCCTGTCAACATAGGTGTGAAAAGAGACAATCAAACTACAACCTCACTCCTAACAAAATATGTGTGAAAATAGTTCATCCAAATCATCCTCACTCCTATCCACACAGGTGTGATAAGAGGCTGAAAAAGAGGTCCAAAACAGTCCTACAATCTATCCAACAAATCTTCCCATAATCTGTCCACTAACTGTGCCAACACGCTATCCAAAAATATGCCAACAAGCTGTCACAAAACGGTCCACTGAATGCTCTAGAAATCAACAAGTATTTTCCACCAAGGGCTCTGATACCATGAAGAAACCTGAGGTACCATGAGGCTTTCCAATAGATCTGTCTTTGACCTGATGTTGGGTCTAAGTTTACACTTGAAGACTATACTTTGCTATTGATTTAGGACAACAAACAATCAAGTGCTTTTTGCTCACAATTTTTATTGGTTAAGTGCACTTTTTAGGTGCCCTTGCAAGTGTTTTTAGAACCCAATGTTAGCACATGAAATATACTCAAAACAAATAACACTCCTCAGATATTTACAACTCTAAAATGTTGATCTACACATCTAAGCATGCATGAAATTGGACATAGGTATTTTTGGTCAACACGGCCCTAGATAAAACCCCCCTGAGGAAAACTAATTTAGGATGAAAGTATATATAAGTGGTGTCTAAAGCATGAGATACAACAAGAATACAAATATGATGGAACCTGATACAATAACAACTCCTCTCGAGCTGTTTTGGAGTTCCAAGAAGAGAAATGCACCCAAGCTTAGTGCGCCCTCTTCCCTTGTTGATCTATCCCACTGAAACAATGCGCCCTTGACCTTAAGACCTCATATGAAGAAACCATTGCACACAAACAACCAATTGTGTGCCACCTCTCCACTGAAACTAACATATCTACGATCATCCAACCATAGCTAGTTCCTACTAGGTGTGCACCCTCCTCCACAAGTGCGCCCTCCTCCAAGCAAGAACAACCACCACCAAATAAAGAGGGTGTAATCCTCCATGAGCCCTCCATGGAAGGAGGCACCCAAGCTTCTCTCAACTAATACTTCCATCCTCATCCTCTTTCCCTTATCCCAACTCTCTTGGTGAACATACAAGTGAATGAGCCTCTCTTTGCCCCTTGCGCCCTCCTTGAGAAATCCATAAGGAAACCTAAATGTGGATGGCTAGGATCATCCCAAGCCATCCCTGATCAATGGTTGAGATATCTCCAAAAGAATCTCAACTCAAAACTCACTTTGGGTTAAGTTCCCTAAGTTCACTTTATGTCCCCTCATTCACCCACTTTGTGAATAATTAGTCACTTTAGGCTAAAAGTGAAAAAAATCACTTTTGACTTAAATCTCCTAAGTCAAAGTGAAATTAGACATAAAGTATATGGAACAATGGTACAAACATCTCTCTCTTGTGGTTAGAGGCCCAAAATCACAAGGGAACCACTTTCCAAGGTACCCAAATCTCAACAACTATGACTTGTTATCTGTAGGAAGATGTAATTCAATGGAGGCCCAACTTCTCCTCATGGTTGTAATTCAATGGAGGGCCTAACAAGTTTTTACTTACATAATAAATGACATGCTCTTTCGTATCAACCCTTTGCTGGAATAAGAGTCTTGCAATAGACACCTCGAAAGTAGAGAGGTGCAGGATATAATATTTGTTGAAGTCGAGGGGACTGATTAATGGGGATTTTGAGAGAGTGGATTTTAATGCCTCAAAGACTTATTATGCCTTGTTGCCCCATTGGAAAGAGATGTATTGATGTAAGAGGAATACATATACGTGTGTGCAAGTGGCATAATTAGGGACAAAGCGATGCAAGAAATTGGGTTTACCTTGTAGACTTTGCAACTGGTGTAAATTCTTGGGAGGAGGGATTTCGCTAATAGCCTGGACCTTGAGGGGGTCAACCATGATTCTCTGTTGGGATACAATGAATCCAAGCAATTCATCAGTTGTGATGCAAAATACACATTTGTGAGGGTTCAAATGAATCTTATACTTGTGACATCTCTGAAAGATAGTGTGAAGGTCTTCTAGATGTTGGGATCGCTTCTTGGATTTGGCCGTGATATCATTCAAATAGGCTAGAATGAGATGGGAAATTTCATGAAAGAAATAAGTCGTTTACTGCTAGAAAGTGGATCCAACATTTTCCAAGATAAAAGGCATAACGCGGTATGCAAAATTACCCCATGGTGTAGTGAAATTAGTTTTGTATTGGTCTATTTGATGGATTTGGATTTGATTATAACTTGAGAATCCATCCATGAAGGAAATGAACTCATGCCTAGAATAAGCATCAATTAATTGATCAAAGAAAGCTGTCAGAAAGTTATATTTGGGACAAGATTCATTCAAGTCCCTAAAGTCCGTGCAAATGTGAATGGTGCCCTGTTTTTTGTTGACAAGGATAGGGTTAGAGACCCAATATGTGTAGCTGATGGGGTATATGAAACCAACTTTGTGAAGCTTATCGATTTCTGATTTAATGGCCGTCACTTTGGATGGGTGAAGAGGCTATTTCTTTTGACGAATGAGTGCAATATCAAGCCATGTTTCAATACAGTGTTCAACAATGGTAGCTCGAGACCAGGAATTTCTGCATATGACTAGGAAAACATGTCTCGAAACTCTCAAAAAAGAGCCTTATATGAAAGGAATTCCTCCATGGGGCATGTGACATCAATGAGAATGTCTTTGGTGATGCCTGATTTGAAAAAAATGTCCACTTTGATGACCAAGGAAATGTTGGCCATGTTGCCTTCTTCAAAAGCGTCTTGGGTGGGGATTGGGTTTTTGAACCAATCTATGTGCAAAGAAGGAATGGAATCTTTTGTTTCAATCACACATATGTCAAACATCATGGTAGGTTGAAAAGCATATCGAGGGAAGAAGAATGACCAATGGTGAATTGTGTCCTAGGGTTAGATGGGTGCCATCATCACCTCTAGAATGTCTTCGTCTAAATGGAATATGTGCGAAGGTGATATGAGTGACCTCTGAGAGACATGAATGGGATGGGTTGGCATTTTTGGTGCTGAACATATCACATGATATTGGCATAGGATTAGGTGTTGAGGAATCGATAGATGTTGAGATTGCACAAATAAAGTGGGCATGTGGCCTTGTGGTGTTTTTAAACTTGCCTGATGATGACAAGAAAGTAGTGATACCAAAATGCGATGATTGTCTAACTAAAGGTACCAAAAATATGGATAAAGAAATGTAGAATATGTGCACACATTCGTGTGTGTCGTGGGATCCAAGAGGAGGGAGGATTTCTTGTCACACATTAATTGAGGAATTGGGTGGGGAAGAAGGGGATATCTCCTACCGTCGCTTTACCAGGGAGGCCATATGAGAAGAAGGTGGTGGTACCTACTCTCAGGGAGGAGATTTAGGGGAGTCTTGGGGGGTGGCTACAATGATAGGGGATCTTGTTGTGTGGAGAGATTCCCAAATATGTTGAATGGAGGTCATTAGATGAGTTTGGTATTCAACGATTAATGGACACATGTGGATGAAGTGGTCCAATTCCATACACAATGTGCATGAGAAACCATTTTGCACATTCCCTATGGTGGACACATAGTAAATAATGGAGGTATCGGACTCGGTGACTAATTTTGGTTGTGATGTCCACTGATTGGGTGCTAGAAGAGTAATTTGACACCTTGCAACCAGCGTGTCTTGAAAGTGTGGGAGGTCATGGAAATGATGGTGTAGTAACCATATGCTAAACATATGGCACACAGATGATTTGTATGCAACGTTTTATTGAAAACAATGGTGGAATCATGTGAATGGTATATAAATGTCCCTACGAGCAGGGTGGGTAGGATAAGGTTCCTTAAATATGGAAGTATGGGGCATAGGTTTTTCAGATGACCTTGTGGATAGCAGAGTGTGTAGGGAGGGGGTACTCGAGATGTGGTATGAGTATTTACCCCAAACTTCTTCTTTCCCTCCCTAGTGGTTATACTCTTGTCCTCGAATATGTGACCAGGTTATGTCGACAATGCTTTGACAATGGTCTACATTGATTTTTAAAATTTTTGAGGTGGAAGTGTAGCTACTGGAACCATAAATGGGGGGTCGAGATACCATATAGGTATGGAAAACACAATTTTTGGAAGCATGAGTGTAGCTACTACCTAGTAAGTGTAACTCCTAGTGGTGGGTAGAAGAATGGAATCTGGGTAAGGGGGTTAGGCATTGCCTAAGAAGATGTTGGTTTATTGTTCATGGATGGCGTCTTGGGAACATACAAGGAGGAAGATAGTTCTTCCGTGATAGAGGTGATGGTGCACACTTGGGAAAACTATGGGGGTGAAACAAAAGGTGGTTCACCTTGACATGTGCCAAGGAGTGAGGATTATTTAGAGATCCCAAGACCCATTTCCATGAAGGATGGAAACTCAGAATGTCCCCCGATGAGGGGAATGATATTATCTAAGTTTTTAGTTGGATGAGGTTCGTAGTGTGTCAACTAGTCCACTGTGATGAGTTTCCCATTGTGAGGAAAGATCATGCTGTGAAACACAAATGAAGCAATTTCCTTCATTGCATACATGTAGCTATGTCTAAGGAAAATGTTGTAGTCCAAGGGGGCGTCTATGACCTTGATATTAATCAAGATTATTTTTCCTACTAGCTCTATGGAGTTTTGAAATAGACCCTCTGATTGAGATGGTCAACCATTGTATGCCCAAAGGGTGCTAGCAAAAGGGGTCAACTCTAAGGAGCCTAACTTCTCCTAGAAGTTCTTGGACATGATGCAAGTAGATGCTCCCTCATCTATAATGCATCTATGAATAGTGATATTATTGAATATGACCGGTATTTGGAAATATATTGAGGAGGGGAGTTGAGGTTCTGAGTTATCTAAATCTAATGTAATGAGGCGTGACTTGGAAGGGTCAACTGCCCCCAATGTTGATAGCAAAGATTTATTTTGAGAATGAAAGGTTTGTAAGACGCCAAATGAAAACATGGCTGTAGGGTATTGAGCCAAGTCATCTACGATGTTGTAGCTATGAGCTTCCCTCACTTGCGGGTTGTGAGAAATACACCTTAGAGGCGCCTTTGGTACTTTGGGATGAGGGTCACCACTAAGACATGAGATCATCAAGGGCGTGCTAGCTGGTGATTAGGTGGAATCTGATGTGGTTGGAGGGAAGTCAAAGTCATCATACCAATGATTGCAAATTTGTAGATGGATATCTATTGAATTCATAAGAATGCTACAAAAATAAAAATTGTTGGGCTGAGCTTGACCCTAGGTTGGGTATTGTTTTGTTAGTTGGCCAGAGAACCTAGTTTCTGGTTGTGTAGTAACAAATCCTTGCTAGAGGAAGGGGCTGTGTAGAATGGTTGGATGTAGCGGTTGAGGAACGTTTTGTTGGGGAGGTGGAGTACCTTTAGCGCCAAGGGTTCTTGGGTTAGCCATAGATTCCTTCATCCATTTAAAGTCCACAATTTGGGGGAAATGGTGAATATAATGACTGTACTCACCACATAATGTGCAGGGGAATTTCGTTCAAGGGTTGTTGTTATTTTCCTATTTTTGCTAGTTGTTGTTATTACCGATGTTCTGGTTATGATTATTAGGATTAACATTTTTCCCAGTTTGGGTATTTTTGTTTTGGGGATTTCCCCTCAGTCCCTGGTTCGCTTTTGGTTTGTTCTACCGTTCTTATTATCATTATTATACTAGGTGGTAGGATTCACCATATTCAACCATTCAAATGACTAAACCTATTGTACTAGTGAAGGTTGGACAAAGTTTACGATGACATGTTGTTGGGCATGTGGTGGCATAACACTAGGTGGCAGAGGAATATGGAATCAATAGTATGGCTTGTTCAGTTATGGAGTGACGCTATACTAGTTGTATGACATGTATGCCCCTGTATTTTTTATTGTATGAAGGTCCATGTGTATGTAAGGGAATCAACATACCTTGGGGTGGTAGGGGGTTACGAGGACACACTGTGGTGTGCCCCACAACCATTGAAGGAGGGGGGTTTTGTGGTGTACTATTGGATGCACAAGGTATGCCAATAGTGGGATGGTAAAAGGGGGATCCTCCATAATGGTTACCATAATGACTGGTACCATAAGAGGGTTAGGGCTCGACATATGGGTTGAAGTGGACCATGGACCCAATCATATTGACAACAGAGTGGGCTATCCTAATCTTCTCCTGAACAAATGGATGAGGTTGAGGGGTTTCAAGGAGTACTATGTATAGGTAGCAAGATTGAGAGTAAATCAAGTCAAATTCATGGGCTTTGGTTATGGCATCCTCTTAACCTAGAGGCATGGTAGCGGTGCCATATTTTGTGATGAGAGGAAAAAGAGATTTAAGAAACCAATCTAAGAGGAGTTTGTTGTTAACCTTAATATCACACAAGCTTTCTCCATCAAGGACATTCATGGATATGATTCACGGTATGTGAAAAAGTGTTTTGGTAGAAATATGTGAGGATTTCAAGACCATTATCATGGCGAACTGGTAGTTAGAAAAAGGATAAAAAAGATTTTTCTAATGATGCAAAGGTCGCATGGGAACTTGGTTTCTCATCTATGTACCATTTCACGAAGGGACCAATCAAAGTTTTCTAAAAGAGTCTCAATGGTATGGAATCATTAATGATTCTATTGGATAAGCACCAAATATAAAAGGTCATGCCACAATTTGTCGAATCCTCACCCAAATTCCCTTCAAATTTGGGGATATCTAATGGGATATTGGTCGACATAGGTGGCCAAGATGCATCGTGTAGGATGGAATTGTTGGTTAGCTTCGTCAAATCGGGAAGATTGAACAAATTCATGTATGGTAGATTGGGTGTACCTACTTGTCGGGTAAAATATATGCACTATTAATTCCAACATTAAATTATCAACCGGAGCTCGTAAGCTTCTAGGTGCAGGCACAATATGTCCAGGATTGGAGCTGGTCTATGTTATAGCCCTAAAATTCCCTACTCATGCATACATGGCATTGGCCCTCTTACTTGCATATTTTTCCAAAGCATTACTGAAGAGCTCTTCTTAAAAAAACATTTTTTAGAGAATGTAGGGGCCTTGATCCACTACAACTCGCATACATACACTTGCTGCATACTAGACAACCCGCGTACATACGCTTGCTACACACTAAACAACCCGCGTATTCTTGCAAAAGTTGCAAAAATTAAAAAGTTGTACGGAATTCTGTGAAATTCACGGGCTATTGGAGGTTTCCCAACCAATTCACCTGCTATAGCCCATCACCCAACTGAATAACCATCCTTTTGTTGTATAAAAGGAGGTGTTGGCGTCTCATTTCACATCCAAGCATAAGAACAATGAAACTTTGCCCAATTTCACTTTCCTTCCTTGGCCAAGCTTTTGCTACCTTTTGTGAGATATTGCCTCAACATTCCCTCATAAACCCCTTTTTGTTCCATTCAATCCATTCCCTTCCTTGAGGTGATCAGAACATTGAGAGAAGAGGCCCATTGAAGGTGAAATTGGATCATTGTAAAGAGGAGCCTGGACCAGGTTCGCAAAATGGTGGCCGACACAAATTGTAAGTTTCAGTCTTTGTTCGATGAATAAAAGAATCTCTTTTCCCTGTCCCAAATGATGATGTTTTGTGTATTTTCTTTGATTTATACTTAACATTTGATATCTAACCCTAAATCATGAATAGAGGTAGCATGCTAGTAGTCCTCGTTTTCCTAGTTTTGGATGCAGGTCAACCTTGGGAGGAGATGTGAAATCGTTCGAACTACAAAGCTTGAGGAGATCATCACCAGATGTGGGATAAAAGGTACAATTATCGATCTTCTCTCTTATTGATTTCTTTTCATTCGTTTTGGTATGTTTGGGGTAGAGTAGAAAATAGATTGACTTTTAGACGGTCATTCGCTCCGTCTATATCTTAAACCATGGTATAGTTAAAGGGGGGATTTTCCCGCTAGTAGAACCGACGACCATACTGGGGATCTCTCTAGGGTTTTGTTTTAGGGGGTTTTTGGGTTGATTGATTGGTTTTTGTTTTCCTTTCAAGTTTCAATCAAGTTTGCTGAGTCTGTCAAGGGGTTATGGTCACCTTTAGGGTGCATACCAGTTTTCCTTGCCCCATAAGACTGCATAGTATTTTTATTTTTGAAAATACACAGAGGTGTACACGCCCTGTCTTGGGTCAAGCCGTGTACATACGTGCTTTTCACAGTAAACAACCCACGTACATACACAGTCCGCTGATGCAACAACCCGTGTCTCTATTTCATGAAAGTTTTTGACAAAGAGGGAGTTTGACTCTTTCCTGATAGAAGTTCATACTTCTCAGGCATTTCTTGAATCAACGAGAGTCTCTGTTTGTGGCCATAGCTTGGGTATAGGTTCCAATTTACTTGTTGCCTTAGTATTTTTGTGTTTTACCCTAAAAAGGTTTTGAACACGCTATTGAGTCTTAGATCCACCTTTTGGTTTCTTAGTTGAATCCCTACGATCTGCAATGGGTAGAGGGTCTTTTCTAGTCTTGTTTTCAGTTTTCTTTTTTTCTCTTTTTACTTGCTTTGAAAAACAAAAAGTTTACTTCAGTTTTTCTTTTTAAAGCAGCTAAAAAAAATAATTTCATTTTCTTGCATTTAGTTTGGTGAAGTAGTTAAAGTTGTTATTTGTAAAAGGAAAAAAAGTCTTTATTTCGAAGTTCTTCTTGATTTCCTGAAACATAAGTAGTTTGTAGTCAAGCGAAAACAAGTTTTAGGATTTCTTTATTTGAAAGATCTTGAAATATCAGTTAGAAAAGTTAAGTTTACAAATTGTTAGTTAAAAGCTTTGCTTTTGAAGTCAAAGTAATTTTTCTTTCAAGTGCTTTAAATCTCTCCTCCTTATTCGTCTCTTTATAACACCATTAGTTTCCCTACCATACCTTTTGAGTAAATCAAGCCTAATCTAAAATATATTAGACTTTTCTGTTTGTAGGGTTCACAAACTAGTTTAGTGTTTTAGGGCCTTGAATTAGGTTTGGAGAGGAAACTCTTCAAGGCCACTTTAAATAAAAAATTGGAGTTTGAGTTAGGGATTTCTTTAAGTTCAGTGTCGTAAGAGTTAACCGGGACCCCCCCTATTACAGGGGATAAACACGAGGTCGCATGAGGAAAGGCAGAGGAGATAACCCCTCCAAAGCTGGACTGAACGTAGTGGGGATTATATATTGCGGGTCTTTCTCAGGAAACATAATGACTGCATTTGCCTATGGATCTTCATGGACCTCAAATCCCTTCGATATCCTCTGTTGTCTTCTAGACCATTTTCTTTCGATACCCTTGAAGGTCTTTGGACTTGTTATCCTGCTCATTACAATTTGCCTGATTGTTGACTGTACCCTCCTAGTAACTGAACGCGAGCTGGAAACCCAGTTGCCCTTGTTTTAAGGACTTACACAGGTGACTACGGGGGTATACCACGGTACCTGGAATGAACGTTGGATCGGGCTTCACAGAGTATACTTGGAGGGTGCTTCCGTGTTCAAGTTGCACTTACACATGTTAGTTTCTATAGTGTCGATTGGCATAACTGTCCTTCCTACTAGATAGTCAACTTCTTGATTTGTCTTTAGGAAACTTTTAGTGTGTGATTTGTGTTCAATGCTAGTCAAGCCTTATTGTGTCAGTTGATCATTTCTAAAAGTGGAAGATCAAAAGCTTCGTCCGTTGCGAAGGATTCAGGGCTTGTCGTCGGTTACTTTGGATCCACCTCTGCCAACGTTGCGGTGAAAAATTGACCAAGAAGGGTTGTTCGAAGCGACCAAGCCACATGAAATTGTGCCTGAGCCTGCTCTGCGAGGAGACTTTTTGACTCCAGAGGAACCTACCATTTCTAATTTTGAGACAGAGTCTCTCAGGCCAACTAACCCTCCGATTACCGACTTGTCGGCACCGATCTTGATTCAGATAATCCCTCTCAAGGTGACATCTTCTGAGAGCCAGGTAGTCCAATGAGCGATGATGGAAACAAATGCTTATACTTCATCCAGGAGTCTTCATACTCTCATTACGACTACTACTTCAGGGGGTATCCTACCTCCTCTCCCACTTTTGCCAATCAGGACCACAATGGTCTCAACTCCCTCAACTTCGGGTAGCGGTCCGATACCGTTATCATCTTCGACCATTGTTTTGTTTACTCAGAGTGTGGCGGGCCCTCCCTTCTCATATGTGATGCCCAACTTTGATTCAATCTCAATTATTACTTATTCTACCTTATAGACCATGGGTCTGGGTGTCAGGAGTTGGAACGCTCCCATGCAAGGGTCAACCGGGGGTGCTTCTGTCCCTTTTAATGATAACCCTTATGGTGGGGGTCATATACCCTTATGGTGGGGATCATATACCTCTTCTGTCCCCTTCGCTCGGTGGTGATTTTCAACAACCAGTTGGGCTGAATGCTAATTATAGCTTATTTGGTGGAGGCAGTTTAAGACCTTCGTCTTATACAACACCAGTGGGATCTATGCCATTCTCTTTATTCGATGTGTTTGGGAACAATGATTTTTATTCGGTTGCTGTCTCGGCTGGGGGAAACCCCAGTTTTGGTCAGTGGAACCTGGTGCAAGGTACTATTCCTTCACAGGGAGTGACGACTGGAGTTTTCTCCACACGGGGTCTTTGGAAGCCTTGGCAGGGATTGGTTCCCTTGCAAGGGATGATGGTCGGGGGCAACCCCTTCCATACTCAATGGAACCCCGGGCAAGGCTTCATACCCATGCCCATCGGATTGGTTGGGGGCATCCCCTTCCAAGGTCCTTGGAACAAAATGCAGGGAGAAATCCCCGCACAAGCTATGTCGTCCAATTTTGGGAGTCAGACGATGTTACCCCAACAGACATATTTACCCTATGCTGGTCAAGGCCACAATTTTTACCAAAACCCTAACCAACAGTCCAAATTTTCCTAGCAACCTGGTTCCAGTCAAACTCCATGACCTTCTTTTCCTGTAAATAGTTCACAACCGAAACTACCATTTCTGGAAACGTTACATCTTCCAGACTTGTCAAGATTACTGAACGACCCAATTTATCACAATCCGCGTTGGCCCCCCATGTTGAATAAGTTTCCCTCAGATATTCCAAAATTTGAGGGTAAGACTGGTGAAGATCCAGGTGATCATGTGATGACTTTTCATTTATGGTGCTCGTCAAACTCGCTGAAGGAGGAATCTGTCCGGTTGCACCTTTTTCAATGCACCCTTATAGGGGGTGTTGTGAAATGGTATATTGAGCTCGATCACTCGAGGTACTCTTACTTCAATGACTTGACAATGGTCTTCTTGAACAATTTCCAGTTACCTGTGAGATACGATGCCGACACCGAATTGCTGGCCAACTTTGAGAAAACCGAGGTTGATTACATCTCTGATCATATCCAAGAATGATAGTGTAGAAAGAGATTAATTAAGGTCAAGTTCCCTCCTGATTTCTTTCTTGAGTGGTTCTTGAAGTCTTTGGTACCTTGCGTATCCAAAGATGTAGCAACTTCCAAAGTGTTTTTTGAAGAGGAGGAGGTTATGAGAGCTCAACAACTTGAACTGATCTATTCTCAGTTTGGCATGCTCTACGAGATTTTTCCAGATGTGCAATAGTCTACTCTTGATAAGGCCAAGAAAAAGTTTGGGCCCCATGCCAATGGTATTGTGGGCTCAACAAAAATCAATTCCACAAAACGATTGTCGAATCAATTGCAACAATTGTCGATACAACATATTGTGGCTAGCTAGACTCCGAGTTATGCTATTCCACCTACCTAGACATCAGATGTACACAATGTGCAGTCGACGAATCTCAAGGCCAACCAACAACCCGAGCGATAGAAGAAACAACAAAATAAGAAGGGTAAAGGGGATAAAAGGGCTGCCAATAATGCTAGCGGGGGAAAAATGAAGAAGAAGAAGTTGAAGTATCCATGTAGTCTTTGCATGGAAGACCACCCGAATCATCTATGCCCTCGGCTTGCAGAAGATCAGAATCTATTAGTGCAACAACAACCTACTATGCTAACAAACGCTTTTCCATAAGGGAAAAACATGGCTTAAGCTTCTGCATCGACGAATGTGAAATGGGGTAGTCAGGGACCCACCACGCCTACCAATAACAACCCAGCCGCAAATATTTACATGATGAATGTCGAGGCATATTTAATGACTAGGGGTCGAGACTACGGAATGTCAGAATCTGCCAAGAAGGGAAAGGAAGCCACTAACCCACCGATTCCTCTCCAAATCGAGAAGGCGGTGGGTGAAACAATGACTCACATTCCTAAAGGTGTGTTTAAGAAGGATTCTTATAATCAAAACGCGAGGGCTGCCCATAACTACTCCATTGTAGAGGATCTGACATAGACCCCTTGCGCGATGTCTACTCTGGAAGTCCTCCAGAGTTTCCCCTCACAGAGAAAATCTCTGTTGTTCGCCTTGGGAGCAAAAGAGACCTTCAACTGGGAAGCGATTGTTTTTGATCCAACCAACTTAAAACCCTGTTCTTAAAACCCTGTTTTGCTTACCATATTTCGTTTCAGATAGTAGTGGCTTTCACCATGAAATATTTTAGTGAAACATTTTCCATACAATGGTTGATGAGGGTGCCTCAAGTTGCATGATGTCATTGGCATATTGGAAGGCCATTGACTAGCATGGGTTTTCTCCGTCGCCTACATTGCTTACAATGTTTGATGGTTGGTCGTTTAGACCACATGGAATTATTCCTTCCTGCCCCGTGCAGTTTGGATGAAAAACCATGTGTGTCCAAGTTGAAGTGGTCGATGCACCTCTCGAATACAACCTGTTATTAGGAAGGAGTTGGACTTATGCGATGCATGTAGTGGTTTCTATGATTTTTTGGGTCTTGTGTTTTTCGCACGAGGGATAGATTGTGACCATTGACCAGTTTTCCTTCTCTCGTCCCGACCCTTCATCGGGGGATTCCACGGTCCCAATGATTGATAATCCACAGCCCGACACTATCAAATTAGGTGTTGGCTTGTTTCCATCGTTGATGGGAAATTTTTATTACTCGCTGCCTTCTGGCGATGTAAATCTTATATCGGCTGTTCTCAACCAGCTAAGGGATGCAATTTTACAAGTGTCGTCATTTTGAATGAGATACTTTAATGATCCATGGAATTTACCTTCCCCATTGAACTCTATGGAAGGGACAGGGCATCGTGGCATGGCCATTCCCTTGTCCACAGCTGAGGTTGCGTACAACATTATCCAACAAACTTCGACCAACCTCAATCCGACTCCCACATAGGAGTTAGATCCAGTTCTCGAGCCTATTTGGGCTCAAGATTTTCTTGCCACTCAATATTCTTTAGACTTGGTATTTCCCTCCGACAAGGTGATTCTCGAGGCAATGAATGGTCCCGATAGACCTTGGGATGATCTACATCATAGATCTTACTTCCTTCCTGAGTTAAGGAGAATAGAGGTGGGAGAATTTGTTTCGACTGTGAATGGAGATAATTCTTGCCCTATCAATCCTCTATCTATGCACAGAGTTTATTCCGAGGGTAACATGGAAAGCATTGCTACAACGATTACAATTGATATCTCCAAAACCCCTAGTGTTGTGGAGAATTTTTTCGTTGGAGCAGATTTCTCCCCCGAAGAGATTCAAACTTACACTGAGTTATTCAAAGAATTCTGTGATGTTTTTTCCTAGTCTTACGAGGAAATTCTAGGCATCGACCCACGAATTGTCGATCATGAAATTAAGACTTATCCTAATGCCAAACCGGTCTGACAAAATCTTCATCTGGTAAATCCTCGAAAAGAGACAACAATTAAGGCAGAAGTAGAAAAAATTCTCAAAGCCGGTTTTATGTACCTTGTACAGTTGATAGAATAGGTTTCAAACCCAGTTCTGGTTAAAAAGGAGGGAATGATTCACGTGTGCATGGAATTCCATGATTTGAATAAGGCCTGTCCGGAAGATAATTTTCCCACCTCGTTCATTGATCAGATTTTCAATGAGTGCATAGGCTGCGAGGTATTTTCATACATGGTTGGTTTCTTAGGATACAATCAGATTCAAATCAAACCCGAGGACCATCATAAAACAAATTTTATTTGTCCATGGGGCACATTCGCGTATCATACGATTCCTTTAGGCCTTAAGAATGCTGGAGCTACCTTTCAGCTGGCCATGTTATTTTCTTTTCACAACCTCAGATAGATAGTTGAGGCATACCTTGATGATCTAGCATCACGCTCTCGAAAGAGATCTGATCATCCTGCACATATTTGACTAATATTTGAATGATGTTTCTATTATTAGATTCACTTGAATCCTAACAAGTGTAGTTTCTACGTGATGTCAGGTTGTCTCTTAGGTTTTATTCTATCGATAATAGGGATCATGGTCGATCCTCTCAAGGTTGAGGTGATAGTTCAATTTCCTCCTCCATGCACGATACCCCAACTTCAAAGCTTACAGGGGAAAGTGAATTTTCTTCAGTGTTTTGTCGCGAATTACGCCGATATCACTAAAGGGTTTATACGTCCCTTGAAAAAGGGGTTCCATTCTATTGGGATGAAGCTACTCAATGATCCTTTGAAGTGTTGAAACATGCCTTGATGTCTGCCCCTCTGCTCTGACCTCTTGATTATAATATAGATTTTTTGTTGTATTTTGCTGTTGCGGAGTCGACCATCGACATGGTCTTGGTTCAAGAAGATGATCTTCTCAAAGATCACGTTATATATTACCTTAGCTGAGGTCTAGTTGGATCAGAACTTAACTATTCTCACATTGAGAAACTTGCTTTGGCAGCTATTCATGCTGTCCAACGGTTCTGTCTCTACATTTTTCTTCGCAAGTCCATTGTCATTGCCATCGTCAACCCTTTCCAATATGTGTTAACATGATGAGTCATTGGTGGAAAGATTAGTAGATGAATAGTCATATTACAAGATTTTGACTTGGATTTTGTTTCTCCAAAATCCAAAAAGTCATTGGTCTTTGTTGAACTCATTTCAGAACTTCTGGTCGAGTCTAGTGATATCATGCCCAAAGAGTCTCCTATTAAGGGAGATATTTTTCTAATTGTGTCTTTGGAGCCTTGGTATGGAGATATACTAGTCTATCTCCAGACTTTGAAGTGACCCATTTCTTCTTCCCGCAATGAGCGTTGACGAATTCGACATCCGAAATAAAACTATCTTATACTCGATGACACTTTGTATTGTCGAGGCATTGATTGCATTCTTTGGTGATGCCTTATCCATGAAGAAGTAGAGCTCCTTTTGAATGACTGTCACAATGGAGTATGTGGTAGTCATTTGTCTATGTTGGAAACAACCCAAAAGTTTCTACATGCTGGTTACTTCTGGCTCTCATTAATCAAGGATTGTGTTGAGGCGGTCAAGAAGTGCCACCCGTGCCAGATCTTCTGTCGGAAGATGCGGGCGCATCCTGCTCCTATGTTTTCTGTCATGGCTGTTGGTCCTTTCACCAAGTGGGGGATTGATTTCACTAAATGTCACCTGGCCTCAGCCATGGGGCATCGATACATCATCATAGTAGTAGACTACTTCACAAAGTGGGTCAAAGCTATGCCAACATTTAGTAATGATGGTGAAACTGCAACTCTTTTCATCTTTAATCAGATAGTACCAAGGTTCGGTATCCCAAAGGAGATTGTCACTAACCATGGTAATCACTTCCAAAACAAAATGATGATGGAATTAACCAATAAATTGGGTTCAAACAAGAACATTCGTCACCTTATTACCCGTAAGTGAATGGTCAGGTTGAAGCCGTGAATAAGTCTCTCAAGACTATTCTTCAACGGACGATCAATTCTGCCAAGTAAACTTGGCATTTGATGTTATATTCAACGTTGTGGGGCTACCGAATGTCTATGAAGACTGCCACTGATTTTTCACCGTTTCAACTCGTATACCCGCTGGAATCAATCTTACCTATTGAGTGTCAGATTCCTTCTTTAAAGTTGGCAGTGGAATTACTACTGGACATTTCACTGCTTGAGGAACTCCTTCTATATCTTGAGTAGCGTCGTGATGCAACCTTATCCAATGAGGATCATAAGCAACAAGTCAAGTGTCAGTATGATCGGTCCGTTCGCCCTCGAATTTTCTCCAAAGGCGATCTTGTCCTGGTCTATGATCAAGACAAACATCCCCTGGGGGAAGGCAAGTTCAAACCCATGTGGTTTGGACCATTCATCATGAAAGAGGTCTTGAAGAAGGGCACTTACCATCTAGTTTATTTTGAGGGGAATGCCTTGGCGAAGCCTAAAAATGGGCTCTACCTCAAGAAGTATTACTCTTAGGTTGGTCACTTGGGTGACTTCTTGTATATATGTATAACTTCTTATACATTTTTTGTCTTTTTTGTTTTGTGGACGTGTAGTTATTTATGGATTATTTTTCACTATGGCAGATGTCAAGTGAATCAGAGGTGTATTTTGGGTTCATAGACGATGCTAGCCGACACACTCAGAGGCTTGCTTCTGCAACTTGGGTGATTTTCACACGTGGAGGCAATTTGCTATCTTTCATAGGTATTTGTCTAGGCGACACTACAAACAATGTTTCCGAATACAATGCAACGATAGAATTGCTTCGTGACGCTTTGTCACATGGAATTTCTCACCTCCAGGTCTACCTAGATGATCAGCTGGTTGTGTCCTAGTTAAATGGGGTTTATTGCGTTTATGATCCCACTTTGCACCGCCGATTCCTTAGGGTACGTCTCTTAGAACGTTATTTCAATTACATTACATATATCCATGTTCCTAGGAGATTTAATCATCTAACAAATACTCTAGATAATCAAATATTATATTGTCATGTTGCACACACA
>JASDQU010374291.1:61170-72648 GCA_032191745.1 Picea mariana | reverse complement strand
ATGATATTCCTTCAAGATCTTCGACAGGCCATGACTGAATGTGGAAAAGGAAAAGCACCGACGAAACAGGTCTTCGCAGGGTCGCGGCTTGGACTAGGTTTTTAATGTTTTTTCATGGTTTCTACCTCTCGGCTCAACATCCTTACTGATGTTTCTTTTTTTAACATTATTACATGTTTCGGCCCTGTGTGGCCTCGTAGCATAGTTTACTTTCAGTGGCATGAATCTGGCAACGGTGGTTTCCCAACTAGGCATCGTGGCCATATTAGTTTTTGGACATTTGGCACGGTGGTTTCCCTCATGGGCACCGCGACCATGTGGCTAATTTCATCTCAAACAGTTGTATTTTTTTGACAGGAATCAATACAAAACTCCAACTTACAAAAATAAAAATAAAAAAATATATCAAATAGTGATAACATAAGATACTGTAATAATTAAAACTAAATAGATTGACATGTTAACACCATAACAATTAACCATACATTAATATGACAATAATTAGACAACTAATAAATGAATTCAACATGTTTAACATAACATATAACAAACCAAATTAAAAAGATAACAAGTGACGTGCATAACTAATGCAATAAAATTTTACATATGGTTCTCAACAATGACACAAGAAACTCACACATTAATACACATGGTGCTAATTAATCCATATATTGTTTAAAGACTTGTGTTTTTTTTTATTATTCTTTAAAGCTCAAATAAAAAGGTGAGTCGTGAATTGATTTATATGTGGGCAAGACGAATTTGATGAGGACACAACCCAACTAGTGAATGAAAGCACATGATAACAATTGAATGATTTGTAGAGACAATGCTTGTGGATCGTAAATAGAATGAGTACATGATGAGTGAAAATATGGGCACAACTGGAGAGGATAGAAAGAAATTAGTTCTTCGTGCAGCTAATAAATGTATATTAAAAGGGAATGCTTTCTTGGATAAAGGCGACGAGAGCATGGGCTGAATCATTGGATAAATGAGAGAAGATGCAAGGTACAATCAATTGTTGGAGTAGAATAATTGTCTAGGGAGTAGTCATAGCATGAAAGTGTAAGGCAAAATTATAGGAATGGCGTGAAAATCAGTGGCAATAAAATAGTTCGATAATGGAAGAAATGTGAAATCAAAATGTAGGGGTATCAATTCGAGGAGATCACATACAAATCAAAATAGTGTAAACTAAAATTGAACACAATCATGAGAAAAAATAAAATAAAATGCAATCTAAATTAAAAATTGAAAAGCCATGGAATTACCGGATCGAGGGGCCCTTCCTAACCTAGATGATGCACCTGGAAAAGTGAACTCAGTGCAGGAAGTTTCTCAACATATCAATAGTTAGTTCCTCATTAAAATCAAACTCTAGATTACAAGGTAATGATGCTCATCTCTCTCTGAACACAATGAAATAATAACAATTTATTTGAATCTCTTACATATCCGTCCCTTCCATTACATAATTTTTTTATAGAAGAATTCTATAACCCAAGCAGAGAGATGAGAACATCCCCTACATCTTTGTGAGACAAAATACCAAAAATGGAGATGGAAACAACGAATCAACTATCCTTGGCTTTGAAGGACCAACTTAGCAAAATTGGTTTCGATCCATATCTTCGATGTGATGGCTGCAACCAACTAAAAATTCTCATACTAATTTAATTGATCTGATATCCATTTGACGTCAAACTCAAGGCCACGTCACCAAATCTGGGCATGGTGTTTTCAAATTTGGACATACCACAAAATTTGTACAAGTGACAGTTAAGGAACCAACAATAACTCCTCAACTGTTCCTTTGTTTGGAAAACGATCCATGTGAGACCCAATTCTCCATTATGGGAGAAAAACTCATGTATTATAATCCCCATATTATTATTTATTTGCACAAAACCGAGGGCGAATTTGACTATCCAGAACTTTTATTAATTTTGGTTGAATTATTCTCCTTGAGCCGGAGGTCCACATGTGCGATTTGGATGAATTCTGGCAAATGTGTATGCATGCCGACGTCTTTGCAGAGAAAACCCACGTTCCCGATTTTTGACTAGAAATGTGTGAATATGCCAAACAATGACGGATACCGAAATGGTAGTGTTGGTGTGGGAATGTTGAACTGCAATTATGGTACAAGAATACTAATCGTGCTAGTACACGAATCACACTTCATGAATCATCGTAAGTAAACCATGATATAATCATCTTTTAACCACTAAAAACATAGAAAAGACGATGTATTAACCACACTAGATATAATGACGAATGATGACATTTAATTAGGGTTTATGGTGTGTATTAACAAAAAAATGCGGGAAAATGTGTAATAATGAATGTATTTGTATAGCGAAAAACATGGCAAAAGTGGAGCCCAACACACCCCCAAACCCAAGAATTTGCATGTCCTCATGCAAACAAGGTGAACTCATGATAATGTGCTTATGAATGTATGTGACATTATTTCTTGGTTCTTGTGGAGCGACACTCTCAAAACTAATTATACTATCACAGGTTGATTTGAAACAAAGAAACAAAATTATCATGAAAATGGAGGACACGCAAGGGATGGGTTATCACAGGGTGATAGTGAATGATATGAGTATGGAGAATGTGAAATGATGGGGGTGGTAGCCGTATGAACTTGGACACCTTTATACTCTGTATCTTATATTCATTCTAAGAACAAGATTTACATGTGGTTCTTTGCTTGAATACGAAACCATGACTTCATCCTCTTATTCAGAATCATTCAAATGACTTAGGAATGATTTATGGTGTGAAAGGAGAAGGCACTATAGATGTTGCTTTGTGTACCACATATTTCCTGTTCATTGCTCTTATGATCAGAGTATAATTTTCATTATGATCGGTAGAGTGAAAATGGAACGTTTAGTGAGTAGTTGTGATGGTACTTTCTAAGTGGTAATAATGTATAGTGGAGTGTGGAGTAGGTAATAGTGGTTATGCATCATGTTTTCCAAATTATTAGTAAATTAAAGAGATTTATACATGTTTTACCTCAAGTTAACTGATGCACGCTGAAGTGGAAACTATGCATAACATGACGAAAGATATGTGGAATCATGATGTGGACCCCTGAAAGATGAAGATGAGGCAAATAAAAGTTTAAAACTGCTGAAGATAATGAAGATGATGAGATCTACACAAAATATGATGAGAGCTGACGAGAATAGAAGCTGATCTGTTAGATCCCCCCCAAAATTGGCTGAGATGAACTGAAGATGCTCAAGAGAGACTCTGAAGATTCTTTAAAGCTCAAACAGAAAGGTGAGTTGTGGATTGATTTATATGCGGGCATGAAAAGTTTTATGAGGACACAACCCAACCAGTGAATGAAAGCATGAGATGACAATTGAATGATTTGCAGAGGCAACACTTGTGGATCTTAAATAGAATGAGTACATGATGAGCATAAATATGGGCGCAAATGGAAAGGAGGAGGACATAACGAAGTTAGGTCTTCGTGCAACTAATAAATAGATCTTCAAATGGAATGATTTCTTAGATAATGGTGATGAGAGCATGGACCAAATCATTGGATAAATGAGAGAAGATGTAGGGTACAATCAATTGCTGGAGTAGAATAATTTTCTAGGGAATAGTCATAGCATGAAAGTGCAATGCAAAATTATAGGAATGGTGTGAAAAGTAGTGGAAATAAAAAGAGTTCGATAAGGGAAGCAATGTGAAATTAAACTGTAGGGGTATCGATTCGAGGATATAATCTACAAATCAAAATAGTGTAAACTAAAATTGAACACAATCATGAGCCGAAATAAAATAAAATGCAATCTAAATTAAAAATTGAAAAGCTAGGGTTTTACTCGATCGAGGGGCCCTTCCCGACCTGGATGGCGCACTTGGAAAAGTGAATTTAGTACAAGAATTTTCTCAGCACATCAATAGTCAATTCCTCATTAAAATCAAACTCTAGATTACAAGGTAATGATGCTCAACTCTCTCTGAATACAGTGAAATAATAACAATTTCTTTGAATCTCTTACATACCCATCCCTTCCATTGCATCAAAAATTTATAGAAGGATTCTATAACCCAAGCAGGGAGATGAGAACATCCCCTACGTCTTCATGAGACAAAATACCAAAAATGGAGATGACAACAACGAATCAACTATCCTTGGCTTTGTAGGACCAACTTAGAAAAATTGGTTTCGATCCATATCTTCGATGTGATGGCTGCAACCAACTGAAGATTCTCATACTAATTTAATTTATTTGATATCCATTTGATGTCAAACTCAAGGCCACGTCACCAAATCCGGGTGTGGTGTTTTCAAATTTGGACATACCCTGAAATTTTTGCAAGTGATAGTTAAAGAACCTACAATAACTCCTCAACCGTTCCTTTGTTTGGAAAACGATTCGCGTGAGACCCAATTTGCCATGTTGGGAGAAAAAAACATGTCTTAGAATCCTCATATTATTATTTATTTGCACAAAAATCAAGGGAGAATTTGAATGTACATAAATTTTATTAATTTTGGTTGAATTATTCCCCCTGAGCTAGAGGTCCAGATGTGCGAAATGGGTGAATTTCGACACACGTGTCTGCATGCCGACATCTCTGTAGAGAAAACCTACGTTCCTGATTTTTTACTAGAAATGCGTGAATATGCCAAACAATGACCGGTACTGAAATGGCAGTGTTGGTGCGGGAATGTTGAACTGCAATTATGGTACAAGAATACTGATAGTGATAGTACAAGAATCACACTTCACAAACCGTCGTCAGTAAACCATGATATAATCACATTTTAACCACTAAAAACATAGAAAAGACGATGTATTAACCACACTGGATATAATGATGAATGATGACATTTAATTAGGGTTTATGGTGTGTATTAATAACAAAATGCAAGAAAATGTGTAATAATGAATGCATTTGTTTAGCGTAAAACATGGAAAAAGTGGAGCCCAACACTACCATTTTACCTAAGGCTTGAGAGTCAGGTATTGATGAGAAAGGACTGCTAGATGGGTGGTTTTGAGTAGTTGCACCTAGCAAAGTTGATCCGAGAAATGATGACACAAGCACTGTTGTGAGCAAGGGTGGTTGTGAATGGCAAGGGAAAATTGGTGAAGTAGTAAGAATGGGAATACCTCGCAAGACTGGTGGGAGGCATTGCTGGAATTGAGAACGTCGGGGTGCCAAAGGGTCTCCTATGGTTTTAGGCTAGCAATGATTGTGTGAATTTGTAAGTGAAAGTGATAATTTGTTATTTTGAAATGAGATGGCCTAATCAAAGGGACAAATTCAATTGATTTTTAATTAATATACTTGGGCATAAAACACATCACTTTAAGAAGTAACTTGTTTTGGTAGGATGGGATCTTTCTGCCCAAGGGAGTGAAAAAATAAAAGCGCATGTCCTAGAAGACCTAGCATTGTTCCTCTCAAAATGTCATTAGACCTTCCAATAACTTCAATAATGGGGCATGAACCCACCAAAAGAAGGCTAGTGAAGTTAAGAAATGATCAATTATATTGAGGGGTATTAGGGGAATATCTGGAAGGCACTGGAAACATTTCATAATAGTTGTTCAACATATGATCCAAGTGCAATTACAACCAAAAACTGCAACCTCTGTAAAAATCCTAGGTTTTGGCCACTACGTTACCTCGTTCAAGTGTAGGTAGGGGACTCTCATCCTCAAAAAGAGATCATGGGCTAGAGCCTGGCAAGTTTTAGGTGGCTCAAGTAAACTCATAGGAACAATAGGACCTAAGCCTTTACTCCTTCACGGGTATCTCCTTGCCTTGGTGTAGCACACTTGAGGTAAAGGATTTTAAATCACCCTAAAAAGTAAACTTCTAAGTTTCAAATGAAAAGCGATGATAGTTTTCTTTTGGATGCCTGCCCTTGAAATCCTAACCTGTACTAAAATATTGTTCTGTGAACTTGCGATGTAGGATTTTAGTGGGTTCTTTGTAGTTGTAATTTTTTTAAAGTTTGGGATTGGGGTCATGAACCAAATTGTTTTCTTAAGGGTTTGATGAAGGATATCGTAAAAATGCCTTAGGGATTCTGATTCTCCAAGATCGTTGTTGGGCGCTAGGGGAAGATCATAGTCAACCAAGGTGGATGTATAATTCCTTTGTGTGTGAGTGAGGGTGTGTGAAAGTTTAAAATGTGTAAATATCTATGAGTGTGATTGGAACATGTGGATTTCGTGGGGTCTATTACTTCCTCATATTTACACACTAGATGTATTTTGCAACATGCTTGTGAAAAATGAATATTTACATGAAAAATAAAACTAGTCCTAAGTTATCAAGATACAAACATTTGGGGTCCTTTAAAATATTTTAACTCATGTGTTTTTGTATTGCAACTACTTTGAGAAAAATGAAACTAGCATAGGTTGTAAAGGATATGGACAATGGTGGTCCTTTCAATCATTTAAATTTCCTAGTTTAAAATTGAAAAATAAATACATGAAGATGTGCACATATGGGGGTGCATTACTCCAAATAATTACTTTATTAAACGATGGTTTAATTCTAAGGGATATGAATAGATATTCAACATTTTTGATCGACCAAGATCATCCTAAGGTGTAAGGTAGAGAGCATACTAAGTTGGGAAGATTCATTCCTAGTCCTGAAAAATCCAAGTGACAAAAAAAAATATAGTTAATAGTTCATTTTCCTTTTAAGAATCCATACACATGTCAAGGTAAAGAAGCATGGTTCTTTTTAACCTCCCTACCAAGCTAAGTTAACCATATACTTATTCAAGAATGAATTAAAAACTATTTTTTTTGAGTGTTACAAAGTGCATAAAAAATAAATCTTGTTGCCCAACTGCAAAATAAAATGAAAATCAACCAAAATATTGTGAGAAAGGTCATTTTCATGGGTTGGTTTGATGACATAAGCACAAATCTTATAGAAATGTATGTCATAGTTGCAGGATCTGTGTGGATCTGTGCATTTGTTCTCTTGAAAGTTGTGCATATTCCTATATCATGGAAATAAAAATTCTGCTTAGTTGAATGTTTAAAAATATGATTTAAGACCGTAGGTAGGCTGGTTTGGTAGCTTGAAAAACAAATAAAATGAGAGGGAAACATCCAAGAGCCTAGGAAAGGTGGACTATTAGTTATAAATCAAGTGGAGTCACCAATCTATTTGGTTTCTTTTCCCACTTGGGTGAGCGAAAACAACCTTGGATATAGTTGTATGACAGAATAGGTAAGTGGTTAGAGTTAGTCCATAAGAATTAATACCATTGTAGACATAAGATCAAAGGAAAATAAATAAGCGGGCATCATGAAAATTACAATAACAACTAAAATAAAAGCAATGATGAACATATACCAATGAAAAAGCTTTGTTGTTACATTGTAGAGGATGAGTGAGTGCAAGTAGACTCTCCCTTCCTCCTTGGGAGGGTTCTTTTGTGTTCCTTGGAATTCTCCTCTCTCTCTAGCAAAGAAGAGGGTATGAGCTCTTCATTGGAAGAGGCCAAACACTAGCTAGCGGCTATGTGGCTAGACAACATAACCTTGTTTGATCTTCTGTTATTTGAATGTTGCTCCGTGACTTTTATTTATTGCCAAGCTTCAAGCTCCATTAAAGCTAGTTCCAAGTGTGAATGGGGAACCTTGGATTATGGTTCCCCATGCCTTGAAGAGACATGGAACCACTAAAGTAGCAACTTTCAATGGTTATGCAGAAGGTGGTGTATTATTGCCATGGAAAAACACCTTGTTATGTTGTATTTATGACTTTTCCGGTGATCACCTATATAGCTTTGTGAATGAATTTTAGTTGACAAAAATTAGAGTAAAAATACACTTAGAAGGTGGTAGAGATTAGTAATGATCATACTTTATAATTAAAGCACTATAACCCATGATGCCATCTTAATATGAAGTGGAATTGTAGTTTAAAAATGTATGCCTATAAAAATATAGCAAGCATTGTTCAAAAATGTGTGCCATAACTAAAAGCTTGAATCAATCATCATTGTGTCACCATTGTCAGTATCAATGACAATAAAATATTTACAAAATATGTACTCAAGCTAATATATGAGCACCATTTTGGAACATTCCATGGATTCACATAAATTTTGGGCTCATATAGTCTTATCTTTGAAAGTGAAACTACTAGAGAATCTATACGATGGTCATTATTCCATACTTCTTGGATATCAAGATTTGGTTGCTTTCGAGTTTGTAGTAAATTCCCAAAGAAATATTTATCTTCCTTATGCTTTCTTGGATTTGAATTTTTGAAGTATTCTCTTCTTACCCTTGTACATGGAGATGATGGAAGTGGAGATTTTTTTGATCATTTACCGTTGACAGGGAGGAAATTCTCTCTCTTTTGTAACCTGCTTATTAACATCTTTTCATTAGATTTTGTATGAAACTTGATCTAGGGGCGACTTGCAACAACACAAGAACATATGGTTATAAAAACTATATATGCATGGTTGCATATTGAGAGAAATACAAATATACAAAGAGTATATAAGTAGAAAAGGAAAGAGTTTTACTTAAAATTTCTTCAAGAGAAAATATCTTTTCCACATCCCTTGAAATAATCCTTGATAACAAATCCTTTGATGGTTCTAATATGGATTGCCACTTTTTGGAATGAAAATCCCATTGCACTTTTTGTTGTTGCTTCATATGTAGCCTTCTTAGAGTCCCCATTGAATATTAATATGCCTACCAAGAGGGTGTGTAGGAGGACACTAGCAACCCACACATAAACCTTCTCTAAATATGTCCCTGCCCAAACTTTAGGGGCCATGTATGCAGGGCTTCCCAACACACCAACTAAGGTCTGACCCGTTTGATTGTAAGGAATCCTTGTTAAACAAATACACAAAGAAAATTTAGAGTTATTTAATAATATAATTCCCTTGTCAAAACTTATTACAATTTAGTGCAAATATAAATTCCTTTTGCAACTCGGGTAGACAAGACAAAATCAATGAGCTTCAGTTTTCTAGTAATGGATTGGAGAGTATTTTGGGGTTTTATATCTCTATGGACAATGCCCATTTGATGGCAGTATTTGATCATTGATATCAAGTTTTAAATTATTTCTTCTGCTTGGTACCTAGAGTAGCATCCATTCCTGGACATGTGATCAATCAGTGGTCCCACTAAGCATAGTTCTGTCAAAATATGTAAAGAATCTGCATCTTCATATACATCATGTAGTGTAACAATATAAAGATGGTGCATAATTTCAACTTCTTTATGGACATTGTCTTGGCCTCTTTTAGGAAAAGTATTGCAGGCTATCTCTTCTCTAGAAACATTGTTCTTGTAGAGTCTGACCACACCAAATGTGTCACATCCTAATTCTGGGCCCAAATTATAATCAATTTTAAGATTTTTTTCATGGAAGCATCATTAGTACAACTGACCTTTCTCTTTAACCCTGTTCCTGGTGACTAATTTTTCAAGTAGTTTCTACAATTGTTGTAGGATGCAAATGATGGGAATCCTTCATATGCTTCCTCTATTGTTTGACACCATCATAGCATGGACTAGCTCTTTGTTTTAAATTTGGCACCATCATAGCATGGACTAACTCTTTGTTTTAAATTTGACACCATCATAGCATGGACTTGTTCTTTGTTTTAAATTTGACACCATCTAATGTTGTCATTCCTTTCCACTTCCTACTAAATGAATCCACATCCATATCAACCATATTCTGGGAGGCTGCCATAATATATTAATAGTTGGAGAAAAATAAGATTTGCAGAGACCACCAATAGACTAGCTGCAAATTCCTTGAGAGAATATCAATCTTTGTTCTTCTCTACAATTACATGTAACTCTAAAATTTGTTCCAAAATATCAATCTCTATCATGCACCACAACATGCAAATGGATGCAACTAAAATTTCTTGCTAAAATCTTAATCTCTATCATGCACCACAATAAAAGAAAATTCGTCTATGCAATTACATGTTATTGTGAAATTTTTTACTAAAATCTCAGGTTCTGCCATGCACTACAAAAAAAGAAATATTGACTTGCAAGTAATGGAGTTCACTTCAATTAAGTTTAGGTTAGAACACTAGTTTTGTTGACTTAGTTGGCTATCCTTTACCCTTGATAAGTGTAAAACGTAATTTGCCTGCATAATTTTTCATGATCACCTCATTTATTTTCTTACACTATCATTTTATTACTTATATACTTCATTTTTATTATAATTTCATTCTAATAAGTTATATTTTGGTTGAACCATAATCCAATTTGTATATTTTTTACTTAAGGTGACTATTACGATCCTCTATATCTAGTATACTTTTGATCACACAATATGATCTAGGGACCAAGAGAAGGATGCCTATATTTCTTACCAGGATATTGACAAATGGATGAACCAATATCCTAACTACCTTGCTTCACAATCCCTTTCGAAGATCCATTATTCCCCCTTGGAAAAGATAACTTTGATTTGACTATTCAAGAATTTTCCCATCCATGAATTCAATTATGTGAAGGGCTTCACAATCCCTTTACAAGATCCATTATTGCACGTTGCCAAAGATAACTTGCATCTTATTGTTCAATAATTTTCCCTTCCATGAATTCAAGCACATGAAGGGGGATGCATTAGTCTTGTGAAATTTAATCATCTGTCTATGTGATCGAGGACACCAGACATGGGAGGTCTGACATATGTTGGTTTAATATGGTGGTACGTGCCCTTGAGTGCGTGGATATACATTTAAGGAATGGATTGATAACTTGAACTTTCATCGATCCTTAGCACCCCATTTAAAAAAATGGTGGCCTCATTGGTGAGTGAGTTTTCTTAGGATTTATGCTCCCTCAATATCTGATAAAACAATTTTTTTGAAAGAGACACACCTCCTTTTGAGAGCAAGTGAGGATAGATGCTAATTTGTTATCAGTTGGGATAGATTTTGAAGCCATCAATATGATGATTCTTCTTGAATCTCCTACTACGATATGATATTTGTTTATGGAATTAATAAAAATACACAATCCTTGAAGGAGGGAATATGCCTAAGCTTGGTTGTTGGTGGAATTCTCTAAACCCCGAGCATATGTTTTTTCAATTTTTCTTTCAAGATTAATGATGATCCTCTCGCACTTGCCACCCATGTTGCAATTGTTGTACCTTGTGAAGAAGAGGATGGTGTGATATAAGTGTTGAAGTATACGTGGGAAATAAATTAGAATTAGGGGTGTAAAGATGTCAACTATTAATTTTCCCTTTTGTGGATTTTTAATACACACACACACATAATGGTAAATTTTAATGAATCAAAGTTGCCGATTTATATGCTATATTTTATTGAACACAAATCACCTAATGTTTGGATCAACCTATGGGCATTATACAAACATATAAGCACCAAATATAAATCAAGTAAAATAATAAAACAAACTAAATTTTAGGTGTATT
>JASDQU010374291.1:29816-50624 GCA_032191745.1 Picea mariana | reverse complement strand
CGTGATTTCAAACATGAGACTTTTATCACGGAAATCCCCGATCTTTCGATGAGCCGAGTCCCGATGACTCCCGGGCTCCTCCTCCGCACGCTAAGGCTTAATCCCTGCACAACTTTCCCAGATCAGATGGCGGACGGGAATTCGCTGTTTTCTTCTGCGAATCCTGACCATCGATTCTCCTTCTCGAGGATTTCATTCCGAAATGGTTAAGTATTCCTCCTTTCACTTTGTCCTTCAAAGCCTGCGCTTGTAACTCCTGCTCGAACCTTCCAACAATATCTCGGAAGTGCTAAACCTCCTGGGCTTTTCCGCTCTGACTCCTTCAGAGGGATTTGCGCACACTACTTGCGCTCGACATTCAACAACTTCTCAAGTGTTGAATCCTTCAGACTCTGCGCGACTCCTGCAGCAGCAGTCTTTAGCTTCCTTTGCCCAGGTTAACAACTGAGGCTTCTTCCTTCCAGTCTGCGCACTCTTTGCACAACCTCAACAACCCTCTGACTTCTGGGTGAATGAGAATAAGTGTTTAACTATCGAGCCTTCATCAACGCACTCTTTGTAGATGCATTCAACTGCACTCTATGCAGGAATCTCCTGACTCAGATAGAGAAACAATTGAAACTTATTCTCTCTCTCAGACTTCAGTTTAAAACCTGAAATCACATGCACAACATATACAAAGCAAATGCACATCCAGAAAAAAAACATTCATGAGCATAACATCAACACAAAAAAATAACACCAGCCATGAAATTGAATCAGAACTTCACTCTATTAATTCAACAACTGTACATGGGTGTTCTTCACACAGTTCTCTGCTTGCTCTTCTCTTCCGAATGCTAGCTTCCTGCTTATGTTACAATGATACAATGAGGGTGTCTATATCCGTTTTCCCTCTCGAACTCTAAAACTATCTAATCTGGAAATAAAATCCTATCTACTTGCCTTAAATCTATTAAATTCCTCCTATCTATTTCAGACAAGAGAGTATGGCTCGAGGTCTGATACAACATACAAAAGGCGCTTCTTCATAAAGGATCATTAAAGACTTGCGCTACAATCCCAAAGCACTTTTCAAAATTTGGGTTTGTTTCTCCAGCTGATCTTTCGCTTGATGTGCTGGCTCGCTTGTTGAGTTGGCGATGCTCCTGCATCACCCAACCTCTCCCACATGGACACAAAATGATGAAATGAATGATTTAGAAGAAGAATATCATGAAACGCCGCAAGACTTTTCTGAATCAAATCTTGTTGTTGAGGATGAAGGAAATAATTCCAAAGACCAAGAAAATGATATAAATATCTCATTTAATCCATATGACAAAGAAATTAAAAATTCTCCACCGAATATGCAAGAAGAATTCAGCCAAAATAAATAAGAACTGGTGGAAGAAAACAATTTTAAGAATAAAGACGATAGTCATTGCATATAAGAAGAACATTGCCAAAACATCACCAATGAAACAATAATCTTGAATGTGGAAAAAGAAGAAAAAAATAACATTCTCAAGAAAGAAATTTCTCATTTGATTGAAGATAGAAACACTTTGGGGCAGCCAAGAGTAAATTATATTGAATATTGGTTCGAAATTATTGTCAACCCGCCAACGCAAGCAAGTCTTCTGCACATATTGCTCGATCCCATTGTGGTACATTTTGGGCATGCTCCCGATTTATTGGTAACAACCCCAATATTTTTCTTATTGCTGGAGCCCATTTCACAAGTCAATGGGATGCTGGAATGGCTCCATCGGAAATCTTCCTATACCTAAGGTTCCCCTTTCTTTCAAGTAAGTTAGGGTAGGTAGATCATGTATGTATATATTTTGTTTCTTCAGTTCAGTTTTTCATAATAAGACAGTCAAACTTGAAGGTAACTCCATGAATTAAGAAGAATTGAAATAATTCATTTTGAAGATGACTCCATAGCCCAATGGATAAGGTAGCTGGTCTTAAGATTCTGGTGTTCTCAACAACCCACAGGGGGTCACTGTCCCGTAGTTGGAGCCAGTTGTTGACCAAAACTTGGTCACATAAGTTGCTGCTCCTGAAATAAAAAATGAATAAATTAGAATATGAATATTTTTGAACTATTATATGTTCATTGCATATCCCTCGGTATCATCTTCACCATCCATTTCGCGGAATCAAAGTAGGGGTCTCCATGACCCAGATACACATACTTCTGTCCAAAAGTCCAATGAAGGTATTACAAGAAGAATTATGCAAAATGTTCTAAGTGACATGTTCTCTCCTCTCCTTTCCCTTCACCTCTATTCGTTCTCTCATTTTATACTTAGTCTTTTTTCCCATTGTCTCATTACTTTCATATTCCCCTTACCATTTTTCACACTTATCCATTTTTTCTTATTCCTTTCTACATTCACATTCATTTCCCTTTTCTTTATTTTCCCATTTCTTTTTATTTTCCTTTCCATTTCCATTATCTTATTTTTCCATTTCTTTTCTTTTCCCATTTTCCTTTCCCAAATTTCACATAATCCCTTTATTTCCGATATATTTCTTTTCATTTTTCATATTTTCCATATTTCTTTCCATATTTCACATGACCGATTAGATACTTTCCAGACTTAGTCTTATATACGAATTCGCGTGTTGGTGAATTTCCTAAGAGTATGTTTTATTTACACTACCCTCACAATGCACTTTGACTTCCACGACCTTCATAGTGCACACAACTCTTTTTACTACTCTTTACTTTGTAACTCCTCCAACACTTAGCCAAATATATGAGTTATTGCGGGTTCATGTGTTCATAGGTTGGTGAGGGTTGGTGATGTGAACCTACCACATTATTTTAATAATATTTTTCCTATCCTAAGTTCTATGAGAGAAATATTCTAGTGATACATGGCACTTTATTAACAAATGAGATATATCCACATGGCAGTTAATGGATAGTGCCACAAGGAAACTAATTAATGGAGACATGTGGCTGCATACAAGAAGTGACACATGGCATGATTCTATTAGATGACATATGGAATATTGTTTGCCTACCGAGTGATGACATGTGGAAACATTTGGTTGTGTGACTCATCATTGCTGGCTAGGCAGATTGGTGGTTGAATGGGCATGCAAAATTATTATTATATTCAACAATTTTCCAAGGGTCAAATCCTTGAAGCTCCATAATCTCCTCTCTTCTTTATTTCTTGTCAAGTATATGTTACACTTAACATTATATACCACTAAGTCTATTTTATTATCGTACACGTGGGATAAGAATAATGAAGAAAAGTTGAAATTCAACCAAGGAGGTCAAAATTAAATAAAGGGTCCACATTTACCAATCAAACTTGATCAACAATGGTTGAGTCACAATCTGGGAAAGACTATATCTTGAGCTCTTGACCTCTGTTTGCATCAAACTTTATAAAGTTGGAAATGTATTTCGACGTATAAGATGGTGGTATAGGTTTCAAGTGCTGAAAGTCAATACTTTTTTCTCAGAAATTAAAATATCAGTCAACTGCAGTTTTAATGGGCTTGTGTGACAACTCAACTTCACAAGCTCATATCTTGAGATCCGGGCAACGGATTTGGAAAACAATTATATCGTTGGAAAGATAAGATGATGAAGAGCACATTAGAGGTGGTTTAAATAGTTAAAAATTTAGTTTTCACTTATATCAAATTAAATTACAGTTGTCCTATTTTAATGGGAAATTAATTGTGAAAATAAAAGTTTATTTAAAAATCTTTTATTAAAAGGGAAATAAACAGTTGAAATGGTTCCTGTAACCGTCAATGAAGACAATAAAAAGACAAAATCAAGCAAGTGAAGGAGATATTGAGGGAGATACCATCATAGTAAGTTTACACTGATCATAACTTTATTTCTTTATTAGTTCCTTCATGTGTTATTCCATCTCTTTCACTAGAAAGGTCTAATAGAAGACTGATAACTTCTTATTTTCTTATTTCCAAGTCTTGTTGTTCTACCTTCTCCCACCATCCTCCTTATATGATATTATTTCTTGTATTTATTTTCTTTATGGTCCACAAGAGACCTAATCCCAGTCTTTAAGACACACATTTTAAATTTCGAGGAATACGTAACATACTACATATTTTTTAGAAATTTCAAGAGAGCTACTTTGGGAACAATATCGACTATACTTTGTAACCTTGTTTTCAGAATATAAAGTATTTGAGGTTGATATATCATTATCTTTATTTGATCTGCCCATGTTTCCACTCTGTTAAAGTTCTCTTATGCATGCAAACCATCTTCTTTTTATTTTTATGTGATAAAAAATCTTTAGTTAAACTATGATGGATGTGAGGAAATTTTGCTTATTTTGCTTTAATGTATAAAATGTGTGATTCCTAGTCCTTTCTTATGAACCTCCTTTAAAAAAAACCAAAACACTTTATTTCTTGTTATTTTATATTTCTTTGATTACCACGACAAACTTCTTCAAAGTCCCATGAAAATCTGAAGTAAAAGAGGAGTACCACCACTATAAAAATGCAGGGGGATTTACATCCTTGTGAGGTTTCTGTTTCAGTCCTAACAGATTCAAGCGTCAGAATTTTTAGAAACCATACTGGGGAACAATTTATTTTCAAGATGTTTGAGGAACCATAAATATCCATGGCTTAGAGTTTCGATAATAAGATTCAATAATATTGCTGCTTATTTTAAGCACGACTCACCTTTTTTGTGATTTCAAAAAGAAACAAGAAGCACCAAAGATTCAAAATGAAGGGTTTCATTCATGTCATAATGCTTCTTTATATTATTCATCAAGCCCATCAATGGATTTGAAAGATTCGACAAAAGGGAGAAATACTCAAAGAAGGAGGTGATTTCATAATACCCATTTAAATATACCAGAAATAGACTTTCAAATGCCCAATATTCTTGTTGAATTTTTTCTACATTCTTTGGGGATGCTTCAGAAGATGCCGAGAATCACTTGATTAATTTTAAAGGTACATGTTATGATTTCAAACTCAGTGAAGACAATGTTACATGTATATTATTCCTACAAAATCTACGAGAGGATGCTCTTGAATGGTATAGTTCATTAATGCCTAACTCCATTACTAGCTGGGATGTGTTAGAAGATTCATTTGCAAAAAACGTTTATCCCAAAGGTGCATTCATATGTTTTTTTTGATGTTTTAAATGTTGCTTCGCACCCATCCTCTCCCACATGGACACAAAATGATGAAATGAATGATTCAAAAGAAGAATACCATGAAACACCACAAGACTTTTCTGAATCAAATCTTGTTGTTGAGAATGAAGGCAAGAATTCCAAAGAACAAAAAAAGGATACCAATATCTCATTTACTCCATATGAGGAAAAAATTTAAAAGTCTCCATCGAATATGCAAGAATAATTCAACCAAAATAAAGAAGAATTGGTGGAAGAAAACAATTTTGAGAATAAAGAAGATAGTCATTGCATAGAAGAAGAACATTGCCAAAACATCACCAATGAAACAATAATCTTGAATGTGGAAAAAGAAGAAAAAAAGAATGTTCTCAAGAAATAAATTTCTCATTTGATTGAAGATAGCAACACTTTGGGGAAGACAAGAGTAGATTATATTGAATATTGGTTCGAAAGTATTGTCATCCTGCCAATGCAAACAAGTCTTCTGCACATATTGCTCGATCCCATTGTGGTACATTTTGGGAATGCTCCCGATTTTAATTCTCTTGATTTATTGGTAACCACTCCAATATTTTTCTTACTGCTGGAGCCCATTTCACAAGTCAATGGGATGCTCGAATGGCTCCATTGGAAATCTTCCTATACCTAAGGTTCCCCTTTCTTTTAAGTAAGTTAGGGTAGGTAGATCATGTATGTATATATTGTTTCTTTAGTTCAGTTTTGCATAATAAGGAAATCAAACTTGAAGGTAACTCCATATCCCAATGGATAAGTTAGTTGGTCTTAAGATTCTGGTGTTCTCAACAACACATAGGGGGTCATTGTCTCGCAGTTGGAGCCAGTTGTTGACCAAAATTTAGTCACCTATATGTTCCTGCTCTTAGAATAATAATAAAAAATGATATTAGAAGATGAATATTTTTGAAATATTATATATTCATTGCATAGCCATTGGTATCATCTTCGCCATGATTTTTGTTGAATCGAAATCAAGGTCTCCATGACCAAGATATGCATACTTCTGTACAAAAGTCAAATGGAGGTATTACAAGAAGAAATATGAAAAATGTTCTATGTGACATGTTCTCTCCTCTCCTTTCACTTCACCTCTATTCGTTCTCTCATTTTAAACTTAGTCTTTTTTCCTATTGTCTCATTACTTTCATATTCCCCTTACCATTTTCCACACTTAGCCATTTTTCCTTATTCCTTTCCACATTCACATTCATTTTCCTTTTTCTTTATTTTCCCATTTCTTTTTATTTTTCTTTCCATTTCCATTATCTTATTTTTCCATTTCTTTCCTTTTCCCTTTTTCCTTTCCCAAATTTCACGTAATCCATTTATTTCCCATATATTTCTTTTCATTTTTCATATTTTTCATATTTCTTTCCATATTTCACATGACCCATTATATACTTTCCAGGCTTAGTCTTATATACGAGTTCACGGGTTTGGTGAATTTTCTTAAGAGTATGTTTTATTTCCGCTACCCTCACAATGCACGTTGACTTCCACGACATTCATAATGCACACAACTCTTTTTACTACTCTTTACTATGTAACTCCAACAATTAGCCAAATATATGAGTTACCGCAGGTTCACAGGTTCTCAAGTGGTGGGGCTTGGCGATGTTGGTGATATGAACCCGCCACATTATTTCAATAATATTTTTCCTATCCTAATTTATTTGAGGAACATCTCCAATTGACACATGGCACTTTATTAACCAATGCGATACATCCACACGACAATTAATGGATGGTGCCACATGGCAACTAATTAATGGAGACACATGGTTGCATACAAGAAGTGACACATTGCGTGATTCTATTGGATGACATATGGCATATTGTTGGCCTAATGAGTGATGACATGTGACAACATTTGGTTGGGTGAATCATCATTGTTGATTGGGAAGATTGGTGGTTGATTGGGCATGCAAAAGTATTATTATATTCAAGAATTTTCCAAACGTCGAATCCTCCAAGCTCCATAGTCTCCTCTCTTCTTTATTTCTTGTCAAGTATATGTTACACTTAACATTATATACCACTAAGACTCTTTTATTCTCGTACATATGGGATAAGAATAATGAAGAAAATTCAAAATTCAACCAAGGAGGTTGAAATTAAATCAAGGGTCCACATTTACCAATCAAAATTGATCGACGATGGCTGAGTCACGATCTTGCAAAGGATATATCTTGAGCTCCCGACCTTGTTTGCAACAAAATATATAACATAGGAAATGTATTTTGACGTAGAGGATGGTGGTATAGGTTTCAAGTGCTGAAAGTTGATACAATTTTCTCAGAAATTAAAATATCAGCCAACTGCATTTTTAATGGGCATGTGTGACAACTCAACCTCACAAGCTCATATCTTTAGATCCGTGCGACGAAATTGGGAAAATTTTATATCGTTGGAAAGATGAGACGATGAAGAGAACATCAGAGGTGGTTTATATGGTTAAAAAATTGGTTTTAACTTCCAAAAAATTAAATTACAGTCGTCCTATTTTAATGGGAAATTAATTGTGAAAATAAAAGTTTATTTAAAAAACTTTTATTAAAAGGGAAATAAACAGTTGAGACGGTTCCTGTAACTGTCAATGAAGACAATAAAAGGACAACACCAAGAAAGTGAAGGCGATATTGAGGGAGAGATGATGCAGGAGCATTTCCTTCAAAGTCAACAACCCACGTGTGGAGTTAGACAAATGACATCTTAGCAATGACAGAATTTCAAATCAAACATTTAACTCATAATTTAATCGGTTGTTGAGATATTTTTGTAAACAACATTTTAAAATATAAATTGTTTGTAAAGTCTTGAAGGACTGTAAGAAATTGCAGATATGGAGTGTCGACTCTATCTGGAAATAGCTAGTAGTTATTGTAATAGGACAGAGTAGGTAATAACTTTGAATTTGAAATGATAGATTTCAGAACAAGACGAGAGAGCTCGTGGAGCGGTCCTTAGATAGTTTTTCATTTTCGCATTGTAATATAAGAGAAGATAAGGGATAGACAAAATAGAGAGATCAGTAGAGCAGAGTAGAGTAGCGGAAACACTATGTATTGTTTTTTTCATGAATGAATAGAACATACATAACTTGTCCCAAATCCTTAGACTGTGTTCATTTCATGTGGGATTGAATGGATGTTACTCTGAGTGTATGATTTATTACAGTTCGTTCATGTATGGTTGTTCGGAGAGATTAAATGTATGAGTTCATGATGAAGCTGATTGAGTTTCACTCATTTCTCTTCTGATACTTGTATGCAAGGTGTGCATCTCGAACACAAGGAGTGCATCGACAGAGTCTCATATTGACTCAGAGAAGTTCAGAGAGAATCAGAGAAAATCAGACCAGGTGCAAGGTGTGCATAGCGTCAAGAATCCAACAAGCTTAGAAGAACCAGTGCATAACAACGCTAGGTGGGTGAGAAGCATTTTCTTTTCAAGAAAATCCTTCGAACTGAGTTATTCAAAATCCCAAGAATGCAAGGGGTGCATGGGAGATCAAAATCCTTTCAAGGATAAAAGCTCAAAAGAGATAACACTTTTCAAAAGTGTTGACGAGATTCCAGAGATGGATTCATCGAGAGAAAAAAGGTTTGGAACCTTTGAAAGAAGATAAATCTTCCAAGGCAGAGTGATATCAAAATCTCAGGAGGAAGAACGACCATGATCGTTGGATCATAGGGAAGAAGATCGACAATTGTCGGATCAGAAGGAGGTGTACAAGTTTTAACACTTCGCGTACAGAGGAGAGATAAGCTATCAGAGTTGAAACTTGAGATTCTTGGAGTTCGGAACCCCGAAATAGAATCTCGACCATCCGATCAGCGGGATAGATATAAACCGTGAGATCACTGGAGTTGAAGACCAAGCATCAGATCGCGAGGAGGAATCACAGCCGTTGGTTGCTGTAAGCTCAGGAGGGAGAGCAATTTGAAACTTGAGATTATCGAAGTCCGTAGCCCCATAACGTCGAGGTGGAATCTCAATCATTCGATTGATCAAGCATGAGTCATCATATTGTGAAGCATGTGGACCAACAACCATTGGATCCAAAGGAAGTGCATGAGGTTTAGTCCTCTAGAGTGCATAGGAGGAGAGCTGAATTGAAAAGTCGCGAAGTCCCAAGATCATTGGGACCATCCATCGTCAGAAGACAGGTGGTAGCCGATCAACATTTCCCTGACCCGCAGGAGGTAAAAGTCAAAGGGAAAATTTGTGAAAGCTCGCGAAACGCGAACTCGTGAAAAGATCCCAACCGTTGATTGAGGTGAGATTTGGATCATTGATTGTCCATGGATAATTTCAGAGTTTTGGGATATTGGGGATCAAGAGTAGGGAGGCGAGCGATATTTCAAATTCATGAAACGCAAAGTCTCGACACAAAAAGGAATAGATCTGAGCCGTCAGATCACGAGAGAGTCGTGACCGTCGATTTGGCGCTCTGAAATATCGACATTTCGAGAGTCTGGAGGACAAAGGTGAATCACATCGGAGTTCCCAATATGTGAAATCCTGACGTGTTTAAAGGATGGGCCCCAGGTAGTGGCGAATGGTCATATCAGCAGAGATAAGGAGAGGATCTAACATCCGTTAAGCCCTTTTCGAAGTTTCGGGAGTCAGGGAGTCAGGGTTGGCTCATATGTAGCAGTCCCAAAATCGTGAAATGCGACGTGTATTTTGGTTAAGTCTGTGGTCATGGTGAATGGTCACATGGACGGGAGCTAAGGGAGGAGGTAGAAAGTACTAGGCCCCTGTCGGGATTTCAAAAATCATGAGGATCGATTTTGGTTCACATGTAAAGTCTCGACATGCGAAGTCCCGAAACGCCTTTTGTGTAGGCGTTCAATCACAGCCCGTGGTCATGTGGAGGTGAGGCTCGCGCTTGGTGTTTACTCGCGCAGGGATAGCTTCATAAAAGGACTTGTGGATTTGTTCATGGGATTTTATCAGAGAATCAAAGAGCTGCTCCAACTTGTAGATTTGAACAATCTAGTGACCGGGAGGTCAGCGGACCCTGCCGAGGTAGGGGGCTTGCATCATGTGGTATCAGAGCTAATTTTAATTTTTTTTTGCAGACAATAGACAAAAGGAGAAAGGAGGGAATTTGGTATCATTTGTGGTATCAAATAAATTTAATTTCTGTTTGTAGGTGACGTAGTGAAAAATCATGCCACCTAGAAGGCACACAACAAATGCAGAATCAGAAGAAGAAATGAGGTGACTCCAAATGAGATTGGATGCCATGGAGACAACACAGAGAAGAGAACCAAACGTTCATGATATCAGTGAAGATGAGATCAAAGAAGAAGCATAGGGTGAAGAAAATGTAGCAGAGGATGCTGCACAAGATCGCTTGATAAAAGTTGTTTCAAAGATAGGAGCCAGAGCGAGGATAGAGGTACCTATGTATGAAGGCAATTTATAAGTTGAAGAATTGTTGTATTGGGTACATGCTATGGAAAAATACTTCGATTACGAATATATCGAAGAAGATAATATGGTGAATCATGCATTGACAAGACTGAAAGGTCATGCAGCGTTATGGTGGGATGAACTGCAAGATGAACGTAGGAGAAATGGTAAGAAAACGATTAAAAACTGGGATAGGATGGTAGATAAAATGAAAGCCAAATTTGTCCCGAAGGATTACCAAACCAATCTTTAAAGAAGATTGCAGAACTTGAAATAGAGGGGTTTATCAGTGAAGGAGTACACTGAAGAATTTTACTGATTGAACATTAGGGCAAGAGATAAAGAAAATGAGGATGAAAAGACAACCAAATATATCAATGGGATGAGATATGAAATCTAAGAGGAGATCAACATGATGTCGGTTAGTAAAGTCAAGGATTCTTATCAAGCATCCTTGAGAGTTGAAGAAAAATTGGCCAGGAAGCAAAGACAACGAAGCAGAGGAGGAAATTCAAGCAGAGGCAAGGGAACTAGTAGAGAGAAGTTCCAGAAGTTGAAGCCTGAAGCTGACAAACAACTTAGTCACCATGAGAAGGGTGGAAGTTATAAAGAAGGACAACATGGAGGAATAAGTTATTTTTCCAGAGGTAGAGGAAGAGGAAGAGCCAGAGGAGGCATGGTTAAATGTTATACTTGTGGAAAAGAAGGACACAAATCTTGGGAATGTCCCGACAGAAAGAGAGAAGGAGGTGGAGAAACACACATTGTTGAAGCACATAAGCATGTGGAAGCAGAAGCAACATAAGGAGGAAGAAACCTCATGATGAGGAAGATCCTTCTTAAACCAGAAAAGGAACTAGTTCAACGAACAAGCCTATTCAGAACTGCTTGCAAGTTGAAAGACAAAGTTTGCAAGGTGATCATAGATAGTGGGAGCACTGAAAATCTAGTATCCACAGAGATGGTAGAAAAAATGGAGCTGAAGACAACTGCACATCCAAATCCATAAAAGGTATCGTGGTTGCAGAAAGGACATCAAGTCATGGTAAGTCAACAATGCCAATTTGAATTTAAAATAGGAGGTTATAGGGATGAAATATTGTCCAATGTAATTCATATAGATGTTTGTCATATTTTATTGGGGAGGTCGTGGCAGTATGACCGGAAAGTTATTCATGATGGAAGAAATAATACCTATACCTTAGAAATGAATGGTAGGACACATAGGTTGTTACCAATAGAAGACAAAGAGAAAAAGACAGAAGCTAGTTCAAGCATACTTCTCATGTGTGGGAAGGATCTCTTGAATGAAGTCAAGAAGGACAAAGAAATGCAGTTTGCTATAGTGAGGAAGCCTAGAGTTATCCTTACGAATACTTATGTAGAAGACTTTCCTATAGAAATCCAGGAACTGTTAGAAAAATTTGCTGATATAGTCGTGGATGAGTTACCACACTCATTGCCACTCATTAGGAGTAGAAGTCATCATATTGAACTTATTCCATGAGCTAGTTTACCAAACAAATAAGCTTATAGGTTGACGCCTAGAGAGAATGAGGAGGTCAAAAATCAAGTCTAGGAGTTGTTGGATAAAGGGTTAGTTAGGGAAAGCCTAAGCCCATGTGCAGTACTGACTGTATTAAGCCCAAAGAAAGATGGAGGATGGAGGATGTGTACAGATTCCCGAGCCATCAACAAGATAACCATTAGATACAAATTTACTTTACCGAGGATGGATGATTTGATGGACTATTTGAGTGGAGCAATATATTTTTCCAAGATAGACTTGAAGAGCGGATATCATCAAATACAAATGAGAGAGGGAGATGAATAGAAAACAACATTCAAGACAAATGAAGGATTGTTTGAATGGCTGGTCATGCCGTTTGGGTTGACAAATGCACCAAGCACATTTATGAGGTTAATGAATGAAGTGTTGAAAAACTTCATAGGAAAATTTGTCATAGTATATCTGGATGACATACTAATCTTCAACAAGACAAAGGAAGAAAACTTAAGACATTTGACATCGACGATGGAAAGGTTGCAACAAGAGAAATTGTTGATAAATTTGAAGAAGAGTTCTTTTATGAAGAAGGAGCTCATATATTTGGTTTTTGTAATCTTCTCAAATGAATTGAAGATGGACCCAAAAAAAGTGAGAGCGATTAGAGAATGGTCGTCGCCGAGCAGTATATTTGAGGTATGAAGTTTTCATGGGTTGGTGAGTTTTTATAGAAAATTCATCAAAATTTTTAGTGGCATATGTGCACCCATGCTGGACACTGTGAGGAAGAAACACAAGTCCTTCAGTTGGACATCGGAAGCTGAAATTTTTTTCAAAGTGTTGAAGGAGAAAATCACAGAGCAGCCAATTATGGTCTTACCAGATTTTGGAAAAACATTTTAGGTGAGATGCGATGCAAGTGCATTAGCTATTGGAGCAGTCTTGAGTCAGGACAATAGGCTAGTTGCTTATTTCAGTGAGAAACTGAATGACACCAAGAAAAAGTATTCCACGTATGACAAGAAATTTTATGCGGTGATTCAAGCTTTGAAAAAATGGAGGCACTATCTAATTTCCAAAGAAGTTTTCTTGTACAATGATAATCAAGCTTTGCAATTTATTACTAGGCAAGAAAAGTTGAATCAGAAACATGCAAAATGGGAAGAATTTATGTATAATTTTACTTTCGTTATCAAACACATTGTTGGAAATGATAACAAAGTCGTAGATGCTTTGAGCAGGAGTTTGATTGTACAAGAATTCCAAGTGGAGACCTTGGGGTTCGAACACATCAAGGAGATGTATAAAGAAGATGCAGATTTCAAAGAATCTTATGAGGAATGCAAGAATCCTTTGTTGGGAGACATAAGCCCATGGATTTAATATTTGATCCAGGATGGATTACTGTTCAAGGGAAGCCAATTATGCATCTGAAGTGCTCAATGAGAGACAACCTGCTGAAAGAGAAACACAATGGAGGTTTAGGTGGACATTTTGGTCACGATAAGACATTTGCGTAGCTGATAAATTCATATTATTAGCCGAGCATGAGAGAAGAAGTGAAAAAGTTTGTGAAAAAATGCAGAATTTGTCAGTATGAAAAAGGAAGACAACAAAACACTGGTTTGTATTAGCCATTACCAATTCCAGAAAGGTCGTGGGATGAAATCAATATGGATTGTGTTTTGGGATTGCCTAGAAATAAAAAAGAGAGCGATTTCATATTTGTTGTAGTGGACAGATTCTCAAAATTGGCACATTTCATACCATGCCAAAAGACAAGCGATGCTACACACATCGCTGATTTTTTTCCAGAGAAGTAGTGAGACTACATGGATTGTCGAGAAGCATAGTTTCAGACAGGGACACCAAATTCGTAGGACACTTTTGGAGAAGTCTATGGAAGAGGTTGGGGAAATTTTTTTCCTTTAGTTCAACATATCACCCTCAGACAGATGGATAGACTGAAGTAGTAAACATGAGTCTCAAAAAATTGTTGAGAGGTTTATTCACTGAGCAAGGTCGACAATGGGAGAAGATTCTGGCATAAGAAGAATTTGCATTCAACAATTCAGTGAACAAGAGCACACGAAAAATTCCATTTGAAATTGTGTATGGTAGACAACCAAGAGGGATTACAGAGTTGAGAGATTTGAATCAAGATGAGTTCATAAGCACTAGAGTAGAGGAATTTTCCACAGAGATGCATAAACTTCATGATAGAGTTAGAGAGTAGCTACGAGACAACAGTAAAAAATACAAGAGCAGAGTTAATCAAAAGAGGAGAGAAGTTCAATTCGAAGTTGGGGATGAAGTTTTATCTCATTTGAGAAAAGAGAGATTCCCAAGAGGAACGTACAAAAAGTTAAAGATGAAAAATATAGGACCATGCAGGATTCTTAGAAAATTCGCAGCCAATGCTTATGAGATTGAGTTGCCAAACAATGTTGGGATATTGTTGATGTTCAATATTCCAGACCTGTATCCTTACAGGAGAGATGAAGTAGGAGAATCACATGATCAAAAATAAATTCAGTGGGAAGATAAATTTCCCACAACAGAATAACCTCAGATGGAGAAAATTATTGAACATAGGGATGGAAGGAAAACCAGGAGGAAGACATATCCTGAGTACTTAGTGAAGTGGAAAAGTCATCCAATGGAATATGCAAGTTGGGTCACAGAACTTGATATTCTGAAGCATGGAAAGACAGTACAGAAGCTCATGGACAAGAGTCCATGAAATTTTTTAACCAGAGGATTATGATGCAGGAGCATCGCCTTCAAAGTCAACAACGCACACATGGAGGCAGATGAATGACATCTCAACAATGACATAATTTAAAATCAAGCATTTAACTCATAATTTAATCGGTTATTGAGATATTTTTGTAAACAACATTTTAAAATGTAACTTGTTTGTAAAGTCTTGAAGGATTGTAAGAAATTGCAATTTGGAGTGTCGACTCTATCTGGCAATAAGTAGTAGTTATTGTAATAGGACATAGTAGGTAATAGATTTGAATTTGAAATGATAGATTTCAGAACAAGATGAGAGAGCTCGTGGAGCGGTCCTTAGATAGTTTTTCATTTTCACATTGTAACAAAAGAGAAGAGAAGGGATAGACAAAATAGAGAGATTAGTAGAGCAGATTAGAGTAGAAAAAACACTATGTATTTTGTTTTTCATGAATGAATAAAATAGAAAGAAATTGTCCCAAATCCTTGGAATGTGTTCCTTTCATGTGGGATTGAATGAATGTTACTCCATGTGTATGATTTATTACAGTTATTTCATGTATGTTTGTTCGGAGAGATTAACTGTATGAGTTCGTGATGAAACTGGTTGAGTTTCACTCATTTCTCTTCTGATAATTGTATGCAAGGTGTGCATCTAAAACACAAGGAGTGCATTGATTGAGTCTCAGATTGACTCATATAATTTCAGAGAGAATCATAGAAAATCAGACCAGGTGAAAGGTGTGCACATCGTCAAGAAGCCAAAAATATTCAAAGAACCAGCTCAGAAGAATGCCAGATGGGCAAGAAGCATTTTCTTTTCAAGAAAATCCTTCGAACCGAGTTATTCGAAATCCTGAGAACACCAGGGGTGCATGGGATATCAAAATCCTTTCAAGGATAGAAGCTCAAAAGAGATAACACTTTTCACAAGTGTTGACGATATTCCAAATATGGATTCGTCGGGAAAACAAAGGTTTGGAACCTTTGAAAGAAGATAAATATTCCAAGGTGGAGAGATATCATAAGCTTAGGAGGAAGAATGACCGTGATTGTTGGATCATAGGGAAGAAGATCGAAAATTGTCGGATCAAAAGGAGGTGCACGAGTTTTAACACTTTGCATATAGAGGAGAGAGAAGCTATCGGAGTTGAAACTTGAGATTCCTGGAGTCCGGAACCTCGAAAAAGAATCTCGACCATCTGATCAGCGGGATAGATCTAAACCATTAGATCACTGGAGTCGAAGACCAAGCATTGGATCACTAGGAGCAATCACAACCATTGGTTGTTGTAAGCTCAGGAGGGAGAGTGATTTGAAACTTGAGATTCCCAAAGTCCGGAGCCCCGGAACATCGAGGTGGAATCTCAACCATCTGATTGATCAAGCACGAGCTGTCGGATTTGGAAGGGCATTGACCAACAACCATTAGATCCGAAGGAAGTGCACAAGGTTTAGTCCTCTAGAGTGCATAGGAGGAGATCTGACTTGCAAAGTCATGAAGTCCTGATATCATTGGGATTGTCCATCGTCAGAAGACAAGTGGCAGCCGATCAACATTTCACTGACTTGCAGGAGGGAAGATTCAAAGGGAAAATTTGTGAAAGCTTGCAAAACGTGAACTTGCGAAAAGATCCCAACCATTGATTGAGGAGAGATCTAGACCGTTGATTGTCTAGGGAGGATTTCAGAGTTTTGGGATATCGGGGGATCGGGAGCAGGGAAGCGAGTGATCTTTAAAATTTGTGAAATGTGAAGTTCCGACACAAGAAGAAATAGATCTGAGCCGTTAGATCCCGAGAGATCTGTGACCATTGATTTAGCGCTTCGAAATATGACATTTCGAGAGTCGAGAGGATGAAGGCAAATCGTATCAGGAGTTCCTGATACGCGAAATCCCTACACGCTCAAAGGATGGGCCCCAGGTCATGGAAAATGGTCATATGAGCGGATATAAGGAAAGGAGCTAACATCCGTTAAGCCCTTTTCAGAGTTTCAGGAGTCGAGGAGTCAGGGTTGGCTCATACGTAGAAGTCCTGAAATCACGAAACATGACGCCTATTTTGGTTAAGTTTGTGGTCATGGTGAATGATCACATGGACAGGAGCTAAGGGAGGAGCTAACAAGTACTAGGCCCCTGCCAGGATTTTAGAAATCATGAGGATCGGGCTTGGCTCACATGTAAATTCCTGACATGCGAAGTTCTGAAATGCCTTTTGTGTAGGCATGCAGTCACAACCCATGGTCGTGTCGAGATGAGGCTCGTGCTTGGTGTTTAGTCGCATAGGGAAAGATTCATAAAAGGACCTGTGGATTTGTTCATGGGATTCCAACAGGGAATCGAAGAGATTCTCTAGCTCGTAGATTTGAACGATCTAGTGCCCGGTAGGTCAACAGACCCTACCGAGGTAAGGGGCTTGCATCAAGATACCATCATAGTAAGTTTACACTGATCATATATTTATTTCTTTATCAGTTCCTTCATCCCATTATTCCATCTCTTTCACTATAAAGGTCTAACCGAAGACTTATTCCATGTAACATCCCAATCTTGCGCGCAGTGAGCAGACTTATTCTTTGAGGACACTTGCGTGCAAGTGATCTGAGTCATTATACTATTGGCTGTTTTGATTATTATTATGAGATATTTTGGATTTGATGATATGTTATTTTTGTTGTATTTACATCGACATGTGCTATTGACTAGGTTCTTCTGAGTGTGTAGGAATCGGTACGTTAGAGGATGCCGAGGCATTGATGAAACTCCTTGGAATCCAGATCAAGTCAGGGAGTGGACTGTTAGGATTTGAATGTTGTTAATGTGACATATGTACATATGATTAGATATTATGATGTGATTTTTATTGCTGAAATGTTTCGTTGATGGATGCAGGATGACGATAGCTTTTCGACCAGACTCACATTTGGAGTAAAGGGGTCACGCATGACAAACAAAGACATTGAGGGAGAGGTGTGGCAACAACCCTGCCACAACCTACTAGCACTCCTGCCGTGGCTCAAACTGTAGGTTAATGATTACCTAGTTTGGGAAGACCCACGATGCCATGAGGGAGGACTGTGAAATTCGCTCATGATGATTCTAAGGGGCACGCGATAAAGCAGGGTCCTTATTCCTTAGAGGCCCTTAATATCCCACAAGATCACCTGACAGAGTATTGACTCCAGGGGGTTTGAAATATACCAAATTTAGTCAAGAGGCGAGTGAAACCCTTGGAGCATGTAGTGCGTCACGAAGGGAATGTCACGCTAATAAAACAGAAAGAGGGGAGTGACACCCTTGGAGCACATAGTGTGTCCTGCAGGGCAAGCCACGATTTTAACTATGGTAAGTTAATAAACCTAGTGCCTAGAAAACTGTGCCTCCGTAGGACCTAATCGACCTTAAAATGAATGATGTGATGAGTAAAGTTTAATAACAATTTTTTCCTTAAGAATTGTCGCCAAGCCTAGTGAAATTAAACCTAGGTCTAAGTAGAACCTTTGAACAACAAAAAAAAAAAAAACATTAATTAGACATATAATAAGAAGGGGGTAAGGAAAATTCAAACTTTAATTATTAAAGTAAAAATTATAATGGAGGATTAAATTTATTAAAAGGGTAAATGGTTGTTTTTTTCTACACTTGCTAATTTCGATTTTTAGTTAAAAAGAAAAAAAGGGAAACTTAAAGAAAAAGGGGAATGTCTAACTTAGTAAAGAATCTAGCCTTTGGAACTTTTATTTATGAACTCAACTAGGATTTAAGTAAGGTGTATGTCATTTAAGAATTGTAAGGAAATAATGAGACACCGAGGAGCGTTTTTAGGAACGTTTTAGGTGGGTGAGGGAAATATGCAAATTTAATTAATTAATAAATTGATTTTCTGGTGCAATTAGGGGATCAGGCGACATGAGTACCAGGGAGGTTTTTCCTAATTAAATAAATGAAAAAGGAATCTAATGAGGGTTTGGGAAAATCACATGAAAACTCTATAAAAAGGATGGCAGAGGAGGAGTATGGGACACACATCTGGCTTGCGTATTGTTACACCGCCGAATTTTATCTTGACTAAGTTTCTCTTGTGGGAGTTGGGATACCCAGCTCGGGTAACGAGTGGTAGCTCGACCTTGCGAGGCGAGCTGGGAGCTAGCATTCTCTTGTATTGTGTGTGTGGCCCCTTTGCGGCTCGGGGGGCTTAGCAGGAAGAAAAGTACCCCTAGCATTGGCTGGGAGTTACCGGTGAGGTCACATTGGTTGACAAGTGGGAGCTAGACGGAGCGCATGCGGGACAACGACTTTGGAGCATTCACATTGGGCTAGGATACACATGTGTATATTTGTATTGAACAATAGTTAAATTCTCTGTATATGCATCTCTCTAACGTCGAAAGCACATGTGTGTCATTGTGTTAAAAAATTAGTTAATTTTATGTCATGGTGAATATACGCATGTGTAATTTGGTTGAAAGGTAGTTAAATTATGTTTCTGTGCCTTCTTGGTTTGCCAATTGTTGAAATATTTATTTTTTCTAAGCTTTAGACTTAAATAGGTTTAATTCTTGTTAAATAAAGACACACACGCACTTGGATATCACCATTGATGAGGTCTTCTGTTAGATACAACGATCTTAAATTCTTGAAAGTTATGGAGCTACCCACTAGTTAAAGGGTCAAATCGCTAAAAACAGTCTTCAAAATATCAGGTTTCAGTGTTTCACAGACCTAACAGTCCAACATATAAAGAGTCTCAATGTCCCGACATGCGAAATCACGAAACTACGATAAGTTTTAAGCCATGTTAATTAAGGCGGTAAAAGCGATTAGTACTAACTAATCACATCGCGACTTCATGATTCGAGGATCCTGCCTCAAGTGACCACCAAAGTCCCGATATACGAAATTGCGAAACTAGCTTAAAATTAAATCGAGTTAATTAAACGATTAATAATGATTAATGATAATTAGCAGTTTCATGTTTTCAGGAATCCTGTCTTGAACGACAACTTGAAATCCCGATACCCGGAGTCACGAAACCCTTAACTAATCACGATTAATTAAAAGGTTAAACTCAATTAATATTAATTGATCAAATCGCGATCTTGCGATTCAGGGATCATAACTTGAAACGAAATAAGATCGTCCGGGACTCCAAACCTCGAAATGGATTAAGGTTAAGAACGATTAATTAACATCATAAAGCTTGATTTATTAACACCTTAAACAATCTTATCTCATGTAAAATTTACATTGGTTTGAAATGCGGGTAAATTCAAATGATCTCTACGCTTTTCCCAGATCATGAAATATTGACCATTAATGACATTAATGGCTGATTTAGGGAAATGATTTCAAATAAGATCATGCTTTATCGCCCAAATATTTTGAATAAAGGAATTAAACGCATTGTCAGAAAAGGTCTACGTAGATTGATACGCTTAAGGCAAAGAAGTTTTTTTTTTCATTTTCTGAATTACATTCTCGTTAATGACTTACACTACGCAGTTAATCTCGAAAATAATATCTAATATGTTGCACTATGGAAGCCCCTATATGCTTAAATAATAAGAGTGAATTGAGCTCTAACTGGGTAGTTCATAAGGCACAATACTTGCTAAGGTTTTGCAAATGGGGTAGCAAGCTAAGTGGGCTTGATTGTGGGGAAAACTCCACAGTTAAGCGCACTTGAGCCAGAGGCGTCTTGGGATGGGTGACCACCTAGGAAGTCCTGGTTACTGGGTGCAAGCCCTATAAGTGATGATTGATGCTATGCGATTCGTTTCGTTGGTTTCAATCCCATTTCTTCACCCTTGTGCGCATCACTTGATGCAATGAGTGCTAAGTGGACTATTCAAATCATGAGAATTATTGGTCAGTTGCGACTAATAATCATGAATATGGGTCATAGATTAATGACTTACACTATGCAATTAATCCCGAAAATAATATCTAATATGCTGCATTGTGAA